>JAGFPH010002032.1:156895-168279 GCA_018207615.1 Philaenus spumarius
AAAATTAGCTATTGTTTAGGTTGGGCACACAGTATACAGTCCTTCATTAATTCTAGTGTATGTCCATCCCATTTTCCTGCTCTGTGTCGAAATCAAGCCACACATTTAAAAAAACTAACGGCGTAGAGGAAAATGTTTTCTAAATTTGATTTCCTCAATTTCTCTCCATCTCTACTATGACAGAGCTGGAAAGCTGACACACACATGACATGACGAAACTAATAGGGTTGCTTTATCATTAGGCAACTTAAAACATGTAGTTTTAACTTTAGTTCAAACTTAAGTAGTTTGATCGAAATAAATACTGCTTTGTTTTAAAACTTGAAAAAAAAAACGGATACCACCATAACATGGTAAACAGAATTATACGCAAACAAACCAAGACCAAACACACCAAACCTGATAAAAAATACGTCTCCATGGAATATAGCAGGAGTTTTTAATTGCGTTAGATCACATTCTAAGCAAACATAACTATTCTATAGCGTAAAAAAATGTTAACAACTTGGGATCCATTTTGCTTAATTCGCACAAGACCGATGACAACTATAAAAGCAGCGGTGTGTATAAACTTATTTGTGGCGAATGTGACATGTTTTACAGTACATCGGTCAAACGGGAAGAACGTTCAAAGATAGGTACAGAGAACATTTACCCAAACGTCCACGTATGCTGAACACTTGATTGACTCAAATCATTTGACCAATGGATATAAACAATGACATGGAGATTCTAAGGAAATGCGCCAATGGAAAACAAATGGACACACTGGAACAGTTCCACATTTACAAAGCCATAAAAACACAACCACATGACGTACTTAATGATCAACTACAGTTTAAATCCAACGCTATATTCGACATTATAATGTTTAAATACACCGGCAAGTTATGCAACCATCCATACAGTGCAATGATAGGCTATCTGTTTCTTCCCAGTTCAGTACGCCTTCGAGACGACCCACAAGTACTTGTGTGGAAAGCTATGTCCCATTTTAATTATTTAACGACCCTTTAATGGTGAATATTACGTGTTTATACTTTATGTGTTGTGTTGTGTTTTGTGTAATGTGATCATCGTCTGAAATGTTCGTCTTCGACAATGACAGAGGTATGTGTTGAAAATAGTAAGACCCAGCAGCAGTAGAGGGGAAATTAGTAAGACCATTTGAAGGTTGGTAAATTAATTTAAATAAACGGTATCAGTTAACTGACACAAACTTTCTCCCAACTTACTGTAGTCAAAATAATATTGTTTTTTATCATTATATTTACTACTTTTTTAGACAAAACAAAAAATAATATTCTACCTACGTCAATCGTATAAAAAAATTATTGTCCCAGGCGGGATTTGATCGCGCGACCTTCGAATTACTGGCCGTGCTCGCTACCGTGGTGCTACCCCGTGCGGCCGCTGCCGCGATGCTAGATTGACAACACAAACTTGTTTATTTTTAAACATTTCCCCATAATTATAAAACGCCGAAGTTTTGATAAAAGTGGGTGGTGTCATTTTGTTTGGAATCTTAAGCACTATAAATACTGAAAATTTGATCAAAATCGTTAGAGCCGTTTTTGAGAAATTTGCATTTTTGTCGTTTTTTATGGGTTTTTAGGGGTAAATTACCCTTAAAAATTAAAAAATAAAAAAAACGAAAAAACGCCTGGAGATAGTATTAGGGTTTACTACCTACATACCAAATTTCATGAAAATCGGACCAATAGTGTCCTCTCTGGTCGTGTATACATACAGACAGACTGACAGACAGACACCACTCTAAAAACACTTTTTTGGGTTCAGGGAGCACCAAAACAAAAAATTCCACTAAAAATATTTTTGGGTTCAGGGAGCACCAACACAGATAATTGCACTAAACAATTTTTTGGGGTTCTGGGAGCACCAAAACAGATAATTCAACTGAAAATTCAAATTCGAACATTTTTACGAAAACAATACTTTCTCCATATACTACGTATAGGGTGGAGAAAGTAAAAATGTATAATAATGGTCCAGTAAGTACTAATCAAAGTAATGAATAACAAATATAATACATTAATTGTAAATAATGAATTATTACCAATTTAAAATTCTATATTAATATTAATAAAAATAATGTAATTATTCAGTTTATTATTAGTTTGTAACTTGTTTAGCTTTATATAAATACGGGACATGAAACACTATTAAGTTATGGTTTGATTATTGTAGCTCGTGCATCACTGAAGATGGCGACTTTGTTGTTGAAACTCGTTTGAGTTAATACAAGAATTGGTTGTGAGATTTTGTAATTAAGGTTTATTCTATCAAGTTTATCTTTTTACAAGTCAAGCTCAATATTAATTTATTAATAAGTTTATAAGTTATATTTCTCGTTGCTGTTAGTTTTTAGTGAATTTCCATAGGAAAAATGAGCTGTTGCAGTGGCCCTTATGGTAAGACCCAAGGTCGGGAGTAGCAAATGAGCACCGATCATGGTCCCCAGAACAAGTTTTGGGGTGTCATTAAAAATCATATGTATACGTATGTATATATGTGTTCGCACTCTAGCGGCAGCATTTTAAGTCCAATTTACTTCAAATTGTGTACACCTGTTGGTTGTCTACGTCGCTCGGACGAGTTCGTTAGCCAAAAAAATCCAACAATCGGAAACACGCTTTTTGACCGGAAGTATTTATTTTTTGAAATTTTTCCTACGAGACTTGAATTTGTTTTTTTAGTTTTTTCTACAAATATAAATGTAGGATGTTATTCTGCACATTTTGTTTTTTTTACGCGAACTTATAGCTCGCTTGGTTCTCCCTAAATCGATCAAAACGTAAAACACCATAGAAGTACCCGGTTCAAAGCCATGTAGTGATTGTACACGGGGTTGTCGTGCGAAGCACGCAATGAATTGTGTATTAAAAATACTTCCAACACGGGAGTTGGCGTGCGAAGCACGCAATACTTTGTGTATTGGAAACACTCCCAATATGCGGAATGGCGTGCGAACCATTTTGCAGCTATTCAGCACCGTCGTGAATAGACATATTTCCCGAATTGTTGGTTTAAACTCTAAACATAGGCCTATAAACTTAATTTTGGAAATTTGCTCAACTCGCGTCAGCGGTTCACTTGCGTGGCCGAATTATTTTAAATTTAATATGTCACGTGACGTGGTTTTGTTTTTATGTTTTGATCGTGTACAAAAATAAAACAATTTTATGGAAGTGAAATCCAGTGCAATATTTAATGGAATGAATACCGAGTTGGCTTTGTGGAATGACTTGATAGCATAACATGTTTAGTCAGAATATGTGATCCTGTTTTATCCTGCGTTGCCTCTCTATCGGATGAGTTTAGTAATTTTAAAACCCAGTTGACTGGTTTAGCGTATTTAATTTTTTTGAGGTTTTTAAGGAAATAGCGATTATGCAGAGTGCGACACGAATAAACGGAGAAACGTTGGGGCGTTTTCCGCTGGTGAAAGTAATGAAACAAGCTCGTGTAAATATAGGTCTGGAAACGCTTTATTTCAGCTACCCGCCATTTTGTTTTGTACTAAATAATGTATGTCTCTAGAAATGCTTAACCGATTGAGTTGAAATTTTCCAAGTTACTCATCAATGTTAAGGGGATTTGCTACTGAAAAATACGAAATTTTGTATTATTGTTAAAATTGGGTTTGAACATTTTTTTACTGGTGTAGTATATGCTAAAAAAATACAAACATATAAAACATAAAATGTTTGACTTTTATTATAGGAAAACAAAATTAAAATTGGGATTCCATGATTTTTCCGAGAGATTTTTTGAAGCTATATAACTCAAAAAGTACTTAAGTAATGGATTTTGCTGGCTCTTAATTTTTCTTAAAGGTAATACAGTCTACTACAAATTTAGGTAGAATTACGACTATACAACTCAAATCTTTTTTTGTCTTACAATTAAACATTTAAAAATTTTATTTACCGTTTTACAACTTTTTTTAAATTTATTATGTATAGAATTACAAACACAAAACTACCTAATTATTTAGCTAAAGATGTAAAGAGTAAGTTGTAAAAATTTGAATAATGTACTTCAAGTGGGTCTTGAAAAATATTGAATTTAGTCTCTAAAAACATGAAATTCTTACATTTCGGGAGATGGCGATTGAATGAGGAATACAGTGAAAAATATGAAAAATGTCTAGGTAAATAAAGCTATTTATGTGTTTATACTTTATATTATGCCTGGTTATTTGTTAGAGGGTTATTGATAATAATTTAAATATATATGTAGGCCAAAACATAAATACAACCAGACAAAAATTTTTACTGATTTTTCTTCTTCGCAGCGTTGTTTAAATTTTGTTTTCTGGTATATACGTAAAGAAACAATTATTTCCATTGCATTTTTCATGTGTATTATTACTTGTAGAACAAAAATAAGCACAAAACGTTTTAAAAATTTTTTGGTTTATGACCACTTTCAGTAGCAAATCCCCTTAAGTGTTAGTTTGACGAAAATAATCAAGTTTTTCCAATCATAAAATACATAACTAAATTATTCTGTAATTTTAGAAAATAATTAATATTTCAACATTACACACAAAATTAGATTACGGGTTTTCGCAACATCTGTTATTTTCACCATACAGATTAATTTCAATTTTGTTAAACATTTTTATACACGGTGAATCTGTAAAAGGAGAAGGATAGTTCAGGATGTGGTCACAGGTGTATAATCTTCCTTTGAAAGTGTGTCTGAAACCAATTCTTTAACATCCGCTTCCATCCGCCATTTTGTTTAATTAAATCTGTATATATAAAATCGAAACCCCACTCACTCACTGATCGCAGTATCTAAAAAAAAAACCACCTAGGAACGTGACATTTGGTACACGTACTGCTTATAGGCGCTAGAGGCGCACTAAGAAAATATTGTAAAATATTTTTTCTTTAAGGGTTGAAACAGAACATAAACCCGTAAATATTGTTTGTTATACTTTCCTTAAAGCTAGAAAGCTGAAATTGTATGCATTAATTCTTCCATATAAATTAGATACATATATACAGTAAACCAGTTTTACATTTCGTTATGTTCTGATAGGGGTTAAAATGAGAGAACAACCTCTAAAAACAATAAATATAAATTTTTATACTTTCTTTTAAAGCTAGAGAGATTAATTTTGCACATATAAAATATAAACCAGTTTTACATTTTTCACGTTCTGCTAAAGGTGTGAAAATTTAGTAACAACCCCTAAAACAATAAATATTAATTGCTATACTTTCCTTAAATCTAGAGAGCTGAGGCACTCATAAATTTTAAGACTTTAGTTGATCAAAACTATCCCGATCCATGCATTCGCGTATTAAAGACGTATCTAGGCGATCTGTAACATGCAATAAATCACTTTCGTAAAATAAAAGACGAAATAAAACGAGAGAAAAATATTACAATTGTGTATCATAGTTATGCAAAGATAAACCTATAGCCCGTCTCAGGTTAAGTTGAGGCAAGCAGGGTGGGTAATTAGGGTCGGTTTCAACAGTCATAAAACTGACCCTTATTAATGCCGCCTGAGTGAACCTGTAGGACACTCTAGTTTAAAATTGCAAGTCTGTATGTCTTAAGTGAAAATAAAAAAAACGATATCATAATTCTTTTTATGATACTTTCCTGATAATTTTGATACCAAATTTTATTACATTTGGCCAACTTTGAGCTGTACTAGCATTATAAACTTTGTTAGTTGAATTAACTTTACTAATATGGTTTACAACAATAAAGTCACAAAAATGTACTAGAGAAGTTCATATTTAAATATGTAATAAATAATCATTATTTGAGAAAAAAACTCGATAATGTCCTACAGGTTCATTCAGGCGGCATTAATAAGGGTCAGTTTTATGACAGTTGAAACCGACCCTAATTACCCACCCTGCTTGCCTCAACTTAACTTGAGACGGGCTATAGTAATTTATATTTATAGGTTTAAACGACTGAGGGGACATTTTGTGCATTATTAATGATTGGAAAGACCTAGTATAAAAAAAAATAATAAACTGTTCCATTAAGCCGTTTCAAATGATTGGTGATTGGTGTCTTAAATATTTTAAATTAAAACAACTCAAAAGCCATACATTTTATGAAAAGGTCAAGAGTACATTGTCAAAGCTAGTTTAATTGCCTATCGATTGGTATAATTGTCAAAACAATAGAACAAAGGGCGACATAAAACAGCGTGCATTTAGTTTGACGGATTCAACATACAAAGGAACAAAGCGTAGGCAATGGCTAGTTTGTACTAACAATATTAATTAATTAGTTTGAACGCTGTTTTACCGTTGTTAATACGGTAACCATTACCACCAATGTGTACTTTATTCAACCTATGTTTACGTTGAGCGAGTGACGTGCTTGTGGTGTACGCAACCTGAATTTCACCTGTTTGTTTTAGTCGAATTAAGTCTCTTTTTCCAAAAATATCTATAACAAATCTGGAATTAGTTCACTTTCAACTAGAAAAATTATGTGCACGACGGCTAGTTTACGACAGGTTTTACTGTAAATAAAGTTTCCCAAACATCTGTTTGTTTCTATTACACTCTCGGGATGACGGTTAAATAATATTTCATTCGAGTTTCAAATTTTTAGGATACAAAAAATTACTTGGTGAAATTTCACAAATAAAATTTGTATTTCATTAGCTACATATGCTTCACCGTTATTCATCTTCTTGCTGCTAATTTTTAACAAAGTAAAGCCTACCCCAAAAAATAACAAACCAACAGAAAAAGAGTGAGAGTAGCAATAGGGATTGTATGGATGGGCAACGTTGGGCTAACCATTCACATTTATAAAATATTTAGAAAACCTACATTATACAGATGGCATTATCCCAAAAAGTTCTAATCACTTAATCAATCACTAACACGCAGACTTCTATCATGGTCTATAGACTTGTAACTAAACCCTTATCTCCTAAATTTTGCCATACTGAACTGAATACAAAACCTTTTGCATTCTATTTGTTTGACACTTGGCTGCTCCACCAGATCCAATTGAATCGTTTATTTCAGAAACCTTTCAACTGACATTTTTATTGATTTATTTTATTAGATTTGTACATATGATAAATCATTTGCTGTAAACACACCTTTTAACGCACAATCCCGTCAACTGCCATGTCCCTTTATGGTTTTTTCTGCAGAAACCCGAATAGATAAACTTTCACCTTCGTGGTTTTTAAAATTATATATATATCTTAGTAAAAGCATGCAAAACATCCCAAGCCGGAGAGACCAGGTAACTAGTCATATCCAATCAGCTTGGAAGCAATCCAACCACCGTTTGCTTTACTTCCGCCCTCCAACCCTCAAACCACAGATATGAAAAGCTACCTGGTCTCTAGTAGAGATTCGAACCCGGTATCTTCTGATAAGGAAGACACCACGCTATCCACTTGTCTAAGGCTCGCCTTAACAAAATCTGATAAACAACACTTTAGTTACTTTACTATCTCTACGAGTATTACATGTACAAATAAATAATGTACCTTCATCAGCACTATATAGGAGTGAATATAGCAAGTATGCTTGGTCGTTCATAAGTTTGAACCTGTACAATTTGTATTCGTGAGCGGTTTATAACTAAAACATTAGGGAGACATAAATAATGCAGCCATATTGCCTATCTCACCCCTTCAGCTATTACAACAAAAATTATCTCCTATATTTATTGTCTTACGTAAAAGCCCAAAAAGTTTCTTTCAGAAATTAAAAAATCTTTAAAAAATTTACTCAGTAATGAGAAGGAATTTTACTGCAGAAACCCATAAATTGAAAAACTTTTATGATTTGTTTTTCAAAAAACTAAACAAATAAAAATAGAAGCAACCTGTTTTGAAAAGGTATTAAGTATTATTCTGATTTTTTTATTCAACATTCTGCATTTGTACAAAAGATAGTACAGTAGGTTTTTCTTTGTTTACCGAAAATTATAAAAATTGCACTTAGCGTGTTTCGGAAATAAATAAACGATTCAATTAAAATATGACTGTTTAAAGAATTATTTTTGTACATTCGCCAATAAATTACTATCAATAAATAGTAGGCTAAACATAACTTATTGTATATCATTTTGTTCGGAATAAACCATAGAATAAGGAAATTTTTTTGAAAGATTAAATAAAAAATGTTTCATTGAGTAGGCCTATTTTGAATATAATCGGTCAGAAAAATCAATACGATTGTTTTGTTTTGTAATGAAATTAAAAATAAGAATAATAGAGTTTAGAACTTTTAAAATACTTTATTACACTAAATATGACTATATTAAATAATTTAAAAAATAGTCTTGAGGTTTAACAACATTTTTTATTGAGTAGGCCTATTTTGAATATATTAGGCCAACAAGTAAAACAATATGGTTTTTACGAATTTAAAAGTAGTAATAAAAATGATTAGAGTTTGGAAAATACTTTTTACGGTAAATATGTCTGTTTAAATATGCCAATTGTATTTATATTTATTTAAAAATGTATTTTAATAATACAATTTTTGTGAAATAAAGGTACATAAGCATATAGTTTAAAAAGTAGCCATTTCTCAACACAAAATAAAACTAAATTATTACATTATTTACATATACAAAATTTAAACAAAAGAGCTTTACAAAACTGCAAAATAATAACGTACAATAAAAATAAATAGCACTTGAAAAAGTGTAAACAAAAGTTACAAAACGCAAGATAACAGACAATGCCACTTGTATGTCTCGATCATGATTGGCAAATAACTGTTCAACTTCAGAGAGATATAAAATATATTCCACAGCCAATATAATCTGTCACTGGTTTATAAACTGTGTTAACTACATTGAAGTCTCATTAGACCGAAAACCACAGATTCTACACTTGTTTAGAATATAGAAATCATTTTAAAGTGTGTGTCGAAATGAGTCCAACAGTGGAGCGCAACAGCAAATTAGTGATGTCGGACTGAGTTCGCGCATATGGAGCGCAAAAGGTTTTAAACAAATTGCTGTCAATAAACAACTGTAATGTAAGCATAATAGATAAGTTCCTCTAAAAAAAACAAAAAACAAAAACAGAAACTTAAATTTGCCAATCATTATATTCGACTAATTAATTGTGTTAGTAATGATATTAAATATTGCAAAATTGAATTTATCTACAAAATTAGTTATAGAATTTATAATGCAATATTATAGAGGAGTAAATGACAAACCAGCTTTTTACTGTAGCCTACTAACAAAGTTGGCAAACTAATTATTAATAATAAAGAAAATCAACGGTACGGCACATACTTTCTCTCAAACATATTTAAATTATTAAACAGATTCACTGCGACTTCATTATTGTGGGGGGGTAGGGGGGTAGGAGAGGTGACTAGAAACTAGGAGATTAACTAATAAATATTATTATTATTTGCTAGAGATATAACTATCGATCGATTTGGAACAAATTTGCACCAAACACGTCAAATAGGCCTGCATAGATGCACGTAAAAAGGTTTTGAAAATTTTTGAAAAACAACCCCCTATATGGCCAAAAAAACGTTATCATTACTAGCTAAACGAGAATTTTTAGAAATATGCGGTTTTTTTGTATATGGTAGTGTACATTAAAGGCTACAAATAAGCCAAATTTGATCAAAATTGTTAGAGCCGTTTTTTTATATAAAAAAATAATAATTTATAATTTATAATTCAATATTATAGAGGAGTAAATGACAAACCAGCTTTTTACTGTACTAACAAAGTTGGCAAACTAATTATTAATAATAAAGAAAATCAACGGTACGGCACATACTTTCTCTCAAACATATTTAAATTATTAAACAGATTCACTGCGACTTCATTATTGTGGGGGGGTAGGGGGGTAGGAGAGGTGACTAGAAACTAGGAGATTAACTAATAAATATTATTATTATTTGCTAGAGATATAACTATCGATCGATTTGGAACAAATTTGCACCAAACACGTCAAATAGGCCTGCATAGATACACGTAAAAATGTTTTGAAAATTTTTGAAAAACAACTCCCTTTATGGCCAAAAAAACCCAAAAATCCGTTATTATTATTAGCTAAACGAGAATTTTTAGAAATATGCGGTTTTTTTGTATATGGTAGGGTACATTAAAGGCTACAAATAAGCCAAATTTTATCAAAATCGTTAAAGCCGTTTTTTATAAAAAAATAATAACTGAGTTTTGGGGTTTTTTTTGGCAAAAAAGGGTGTTGTTTTTCAAAATTTTCTAACATTTTTTTCGAACTTAATTTTGTACAGGCCTAATTGACATGTTTGGTGCAAATTTGTTTGAAATCGATCGAACAGTTTTCTCTCTAGCTTTGAATACATACAGTCATACAAACATTTTGTAAAAACCACTTTTTTGGACTCTGGGGGTCGCAAAACAAGGATATTTCCACAAGAATCTCAATATCGATTTTTTTTTGCGATCACTATACTTTCTCTATGCATAGTGGGAAAGTAAAAGGGAGAGTGAATAATAGTGCGGTATATAAAATTTCTTGAGGAGATTGTAATTGTGAGTATGTAGGACAGTCAGGAATATCAATAGAAACTAGAAATAATTCCATACGAATCCTACTTCTTGATCACAATGTTGAATTTAAGAATTATACCATTACCTTGCATTTGCGATCTAGGCGTCCTGTATATTGACGACAGTGGTTTCGAGTCTTCTTAATACATACTAAATTACACATGCATTTACACGCACATACATATTACACTTAATGTTAAATTTTAATGGCGTACCGTTATTATTGGCTTGTCAGTTGATTTAACAATCGATTTAAAATGTGGATGCATCCTCTCACGTCTACAATCGGGCCTGGACTGAATGTAAATGACCCAGTGAATTCAGGACGCCTGGGTCACAAATAAAAGGCAATGGTATCATTCTTAAATAGAAGTAATTAACATATAAATAGTTCAAAGTATTGACAATCTGATTAAAATTTAGGTTATCATTAATTGGACCTGGACATAAATTTGACCAGAAATTTAATGTTGAATTATTACACATACAACAAGTAAAGTAGGAGACTTAGTAATTTAGAATGTTTAGAATCAACAGATTTATTATAAATTTATTTCTTATATATTAAAATAATGTTAACATATTTTTATTGTTAGTGAAATCTCTCAACGCCGTAGATTCAGCTGGGCATCAAGTAGACAGATGGCCTTGTATTTTATTGATATGTCAATTGTCTAAATAATCAATAATAATAAAATTAAAACATCCATCACTAATAAAGGATAACTTCAAACAGAGACTATATTACTGTCATTATTTACATTATTATAGATTGAGTTTGAATGGCAAAACAGTTGTTTCAATATATTAAAGTAATATTGCAT
>JAGFPH010002032.1:200061-220417 GCA_018207615.1 Philaenus spumarius
TAGAATAAGCCTATGACGTAGGACAATCTGTTACACTTATATACCCATCTCAAATATATTAAGTGCGCCGAGGCGCGCCCATAGAAGTTTTCACTTAAAAAAAAAAAACAACACAAACACACAGCTGACGGTCAAACGTGGTGACAGACCAAAATCAGAACAACAACTTGATAACGGTAGTTGATTCATATTCCCGAAACGTGGTGTATTGATTTTAACACACAAATGATGGGAAATGTCCGAATAACTAATAATAAAAAATGTACCATTCTATCACAGTTAACATTTTTCTAGGTGTACAACATTAAATCGGCCGTTGTACCATTTTGGTTGAAGCCTCTCTGCTGCATATCGAACTAACTCCAAACTTGGAAAACTTAACCTCCTCCGTATATTGCCGGAGGGAATTAGATAAGGTAAACATGTGCTCCGAACACATACAGACGTATCTCATAAGCCTTTAGGCTCAATGCTCTAATGACATGTCTCTAACGCAAGCATGAACTACTTTAATACAAGAAGACGTACAGATACACAAATACACCGAACTGAAGCAATTAAGTTCAAGAAACCAGCGATGTAACTAATTGAGTGAAAGGTTTACATTCCACCTGCTATCTGAAAAGTTTTGAAACTAAATGTTTTTTTTTTTAAAATAACTAGAAACTAACTGACCCGTGCGAATATTTCCCAAGTTATGAGTACTTAACTGATTTAATACGTGTATTTAGTTGAGTTACATTTATTTATTTACATTGGTTTATAAATAACAGTTTATAACTCTTGCATATGGAATGTAAACAATTAAACTAACAGCTTTCACGTTATTTAAACAAATTTTGTTAATAGATGGCGCCTTTCATTAGGAACCACATGAAGTATAATATACAAGTTTTAAATTAATTTATGCAACGAAAACATGCATTTTAAGCTGTTTGTCTATTTTTTGTTCGTCAATAGCGGGGAACATTAGCGTTAAAACGATGCTTGAATAATTAATTTTAATCCTATTACTTAAAATGAGCAATTCTTGTATCTATCTTTGTATCTATCTTTGTATCTGTCGCGGACCTCGAAAACGGCTCTAACGAATTCAAAGAAATTTTGTATTTAAGTGTAGTTTTGATTTTTAAGTACACCCATATAGTTGTATTTCGTGTAAAAACGCAATGTTTTGAGAAAATATAATTTAAAAGTTGAAAATATTTAACATAGGGTTTTATGGGTTGCCATGTTGGTTACAAAATAACAACGAAATAGTAAATAAATCGATCAAAACAGCTGTTTATTACCAGTAATTACCAGTAAAGACCCCCAATTGACTCCCAATTTTTTTTTTCAAATTTTGGGGTGTATTCACTTTGACACCATTTTTGAATTTCTCATCAAAACTTAGGATAGGAATGTCTGATAAAGTGAGGGGGCTATTATTAAGGTGAAGGAGCTAGGTGGAAAAAACGCCCATTTACATAATGCACTTTATCTCATGAATGCCAAGTCGTAGAGAAGTGATATAGATATCGTTGGATAGGCAATCATAAGGGCTATAAAATATCGAAAGGAGAAATTTTGTAAACTCCACCTAGTAATGAAAATTTGTATTAAAATTTTCAAATTCGTTATGACTCACAGGAAAAATTTTTCCTAGAAAATTGGCATGGTGGGTTGTTTAGAGGATCATTAGATCAACATTTCGTCAGAACATATTAGTCACCTAAAACGCCATCTAATGGGTGAAAAATTGAAATTTTCTAAATTATAATTGAGTCATATTTGTAAATAATCATTTTATGTAAATATTGATTTGAGTGATAGCCACTCATAATAAATAATTTGCATATAATTTGTTTGTTATTTCACAAAATATGGTCTTTACAGGCCCGTCGGCGTCCCACTTGTTACCAGTAAAGACCCCCAATTGACTCCCAAATTTTTTCAAATTTTGTGGTATATTCACTTTGACATCATTTTTGAATTTCTCATCAAAACTTAGGATAGGAATGTCTGATAAAGTGAGGGGGTTATTATTAAGGTGAAGGAGCTAGGTGGAAAAAACGCCCATTTACATAATGCACTTTATCTCATGAATGCCAAGTCGTAGAGAAGTGATATAGATATCGTTGGATAGGCAATCATAAGGGCTATAAAATATCGAAAGGAGAAATTTTGTAAACTCCACATAGTAAATAATTTGCATATAATTTGTTTGTTATTTCACAAAATATGGTCTTTACTGGCCCGTCGGCGTCCCACTTGTTATAAACAAGCAAATTTATACTGTTTTAGCTCGTTGGAAATAGAGTGGAATAGAACTGAGATTGAGTATTATCCAAAATCAGGTGTTCATTGGATAGTTTTTAATTACTGTTAACAAACAAGCAAATTTATACTGTTTTAGCACCTTGGAATTAGAATAAATTGGGCCTGATTTAACAATTTATTTTGTCAAAAAAAAGGTAAACTTGGCGAAGATGGATAAATTCTATAGTCAATTTTGTAATATAGGCCAGGCTCATTTCTGAAACATAGTATTGATGTTATGTTAATCCTGAAATAAATTTTACTATATTTAGGCCTGGTTTCAAAACTTTAGTCGACAGAAGAAAGCCTCTCAAGTTTCTAAAACATGTATTTGAGGTTATAATTAATCTTGTAGGCTAATTACTGTTAATATATTTAAGCCTGGTTTCATAATTTTACAAACCTATGTACAAACGAATCACAGATTAACGAAATACTTTAGCGAATTTTCCAACTGCGAGCGAAGCGTCCAGGGGCAGAGCCCCTATTGAAGAATTAAGAGAGATATCTCTTAGTGACAAAAAAAAAACACCTTTGTGAAATAATATATAAAGATGACAACAAAATGCCCAAAATATGAAACGCACAAAGGTTTGTGTTAATGGGGAAATCTCCCAAACAAAACATTAAATTAAAGTTTTCCAGTGAAAAAACTACCACCTCTATTACTTAAAAAAAAGAAAAGAGTTATGCAAAATATGATCCTGGAACAATTAATTACTAACCGTCAATAAGAAACAATTATAAAATACTAGTAAGCCCCCGTGAAAGATCACAGGCAAATTAATTAGATACATGACAGAAATATATAATTTAAAAAAGTACTGTCTAAAAACACAGACTTACCTAGGCCTACCTAACTATACTGACCGGGATATTTAACTCGGTAAATGTGTACAATTATAAGGATTATAAAACTGTAGGCCTACTTGATAAAATTTTGTATTTATAAAATTTATTAAATATTCAAAGAAAGATATAAATACTATCTTTTAATTGCTTTTTATTTCATATTGATAGATCAAATGATTTAGAAGTTATTAATATTATATAGTGATGAAATTAATAATCGAATGTTTATAAGTTATACGAAGATGTACGAATGTTTCCAAAGTTAAAGAATAATTACATCTTCTTTAAATTTGTGTAAACGAATATATTGATGATAAAACGTTGTATTTATATACTTCATAAGAAATTAAATTGATTGAAGTTGTAAACAAAACCCCAAAGTGTAATCTATACCTACTGGGTTTTGTTTAAGTATTACAGCTGTTGGATGAAATCAGCTGTTATATTATGTTACTCACGTACGTACGTATGCATGAATAGGAGTTGATTTCTTATACATTTCAACCTTTAGGCTATTATTTCAGGTTGAAGTTTGTGCAACAAGTCAGTGAGATACAACAATTCACTTACTTTACTAGCGAATTTATATAGGAAATAATGATGAACTATTTACAGAGGCTCTTATGGTGGGATCTAAGTTCGGGAGGGGTCAATGAGGACCGATCATGGCGCCCAGAACACGTTTGGTGTTTCTTTAAAAAATTGTAAATATATCGGCGCCCTGTCCCTGCGGTAACATATGTTGATGAGAAAGAAAACCACAAAATCCCTAATTTTGTTCATCATTTTTACAGTTTTTTCAATTTTGCTTTAGGAATTTTGACGGAAATTATTATTGATTTGGACAGAGGCACTTGTATCTAAGTGTAGGGTGGTGCGAATAGGTGTGACCTGTACATAATGAATGACATAGATCGGAAAAATCCCCAATATTTGTCCACAAAATTCCTAATTTTTACATTTTTCAGTTTATTTACAGGAATTTGAAATATTTTCGGAATAAAAAGTAGCCTACAATATTCTCTGAACAGTTCTCTACGCGTTAATGAAAGTTTCGTCAAAATTGGTTCAGCTGTTACGGAGATTAGCCTGGACAAACAAACGGATAGACAGACAGACACAAAGTTTATAAATGTGTGTTTAGGTTTTGATAATGCACTTACTTTACTTTATCCAATGCCAGATCTTGACATCTCTGCCATTCTTCGCCTAGCCTCCCAGTAGAGACAATGCTGACTTCGATCCTTTATGTCTTGCTGCAGAGCTATGCAGTTCTGAAGGTGTGGGCCGTCCATCTTCTGAATGTTGCACAGAGGCTGCTAATCCTATTTTACATAAGTGGGCTTGCAGATAGTCATGGCCCGTAAGTAGTCTGAATTTGGCAACAGCTTCTACTCTCGGTAGGATATTGTTCCAACCAATAGAGATGTTATTTTCATGTTATTAAATTTAACAGCAAGCGGCATCCACAGCGACTTTAAGAGTAAATTACTATACTCTTAATGGACTACACCCACCTTATTGCTGTTTCACTTGTATATAACTGCAGGACACGTTGTCGTCAAATATAAAAATCTTTGAAGCAAGGCTCCACGTCACACCACACACACAAAAACACAAGCCTTGCTTCAAAGATTTTTATATTTGACGACAACGTGTCCTGCAGTTATATATAGGACAAGTGAAACAGCATTAAGGTGGGTGTAGTCCATTAAGAGTATAGTAATTTATCTACCACCCCACCTAGTCTTTCAAAACTAAAACTTTAAGAGTAGCACATAAATATGTAAAATACAAAAAATATCAGGCAATGAGCTTTTGCGCATTTTTTATAAACAAAAATAAAAATAAATTAGGACGTTTTTGGGTTTTTCGTTGATATTATAAAATATTATAAATGGATCACAATATTTCCAATGGGAGATTTGTAGAGAATTAAAAAATGTACAAAATGTTTTTTATAGAACCCAATTGGACCATTTTGCACCGAGAAAAGTAGGAAAAACGCTTAAAAATTTATATTTTTCAAAAATGTATATCGTTGTTAATTTACAATATTGATTGCTGATATTTCGGAAAACGATTGTTTATATTCAAACAGGCGGAAGTTGAAATTTGTCGCATTAAAAGTTTTTTCAACAATTAATTGCAGTATAAACAAATTAGGCCGTTATATTTCATAATGCGCCCAATTAATCTGAGTAGCCAGATTTAAATTTGCCAAATTGATTCTGAAGGTAGACATTAAAACCTACAATTCGTATATTTTCAATTTTTGAATAATCTTGATAAAGTATGATACAAATGCATCGGAACATAGCGCGAAACGCGTAAATTAGCGACCCAGTGGCAGTGGGGGAACCAGCAACGGAGGAGAAGAGAACATCAAAGTACGCGTACAAGCTTTCCTCCGCTGCTGTTACCAGTTTGTCGCTGTGGATGGATTACAGTTTGAGTTACTTTGGACTTTGGTTTTAAGTTCTCCACTGTGTTATATCCTAGTTTTACAATCAAATCGCCTTAGATCATTAGAATTTTACAATACAAACATTTTACAAAATCTACAGTAATTAATTTAATTTTTGTTACAAAATCAGTGAGGTATAATTTAAATACCTATTTAGAGAGGGAGAAAATTAATAAATTTTTCATTATTCCACCACTTTGTTTTTGCAAGTGTTGTACTACGAAAATTTTCACAAAACGTTTCTAAAACCTCTATTGTGGGGTGTGTAAAGTTACAAAAAGATCGATGCATTAATGGGCAAGATATACAAAATCAAACGTTTAAACCCCTTCGTCGGACACCCTGTATATCTGTTTCCGTTTTTAAATAATAGAGAGGGTAAGTTTTCATAAATCACCCTCAATATATGTTACTTCTATTTCTTCGATTAATTTATATTCTCGAAATGCCGTGTACTATTTTATTTACATAAAACTGATGGCAAGTTCAAACAAACAATTGATATCATTATTTGTTGTAGAGAAATTCTTCAATATCAGACAGACAGACGAAATACCTTAAGTATGTCTACCTTAACTGATCGAAATACAAATCTGGGTGATAAATTACGCACACATGTGGTTAACACATAAAATCACTCAGGGCTTTGTACTCAGACACCTCAATGATGTATTACTCCGGTCAGGGGTGTCCTATCCCTACTTCATGTCTTGCTCATGACGTAGATATATCGCTATTGGTTCAAATTGCCAGTCACGAACGTTGGATCCATATTAAGCAGTTATTGTGACATATTACTATTATATTAAACATAAAAATCTGTTTTCAGTGTTAAATTTTATTTTAAGCAAAAATAGTTAAATCTGCTTTTATTCATTTAATATTTGTTATCGTAAAATCTTAGAACTGTTTATTATTTATAACACCAGTAAAATCTGGTATCACGTCTACTTGTTAAATTTTTGAAGTGAAAACTTCTACAGCCCCACCACCGCGTCCAAACAACTTTGCGGGCAGTGAATCGGATTTTACCGTCACGCTCTACTATACCAGGTGTCTTAAAAGTCCCCCCCTTTAACTTTTATGTTTGTTAAAACAAACAAATATCCTTTGGGGAGCGATACTAACTTAGCCCAAAGTATCTTTTGAAGCAATCGGACATTTTTAGTGTTCCCTAAACATGGGGGATTTTGGGGTCAACTCAAAATTTTAAAATGCGAAATACGGTCATGTGTTACCTCATTTTAGGGTCTATTAAGGACTAGGAAAATGACATAAAGAAAATAAAAATCGGACCACCCAAAACAAAATGGCGGCCCTAAACGTGTTGAAATAAATCGACATAAAGTTGCTGATATCTCGAAAAGGAAGAGTTTTTAGAAACAATTTCAAGTGACAAAAAATGTTTATTTCAAAATGATTGACCTAAAAAATTGCTTCCAAATCGATTTCGTAAAATTTATTTTTTACAAAATTTTCTAAGATGTAGGAGTCGACTTAAAATTTACGAAATCTATTTGGAAGCAATATATTAGGTCAATCACTTTTAAATAAACATTTTTTGTCTCCTGAAATGTTTTCTAAAAACTCTTCGTTTTCGAGATATTAGCAACTTTATGTCGATTTATTTCAACACGTTTAGGGCTGCCATTTTGTTTTGGGTGGTCCGATTTTTATTTTATTAATGTCATTTTTCTAGTCTTAAATATACCTTTAAAATGAGTTATCACATGACCATACTTCCTATTTTAAAATTTTGAGTTGCCCCCAAATCCCCCATTTTTAGGGGAAACTCAAAATTTCCGATTGCTTCAAAAGATACTTTGGGCTAAGTTAGTATCGTTCCATAAAGGATATTTGTTTGTTTTAACAAACACAAAAGTTAAAGGGTGGGGTGGGAATTTTAAGACACCTGGTATATAGTACAAATGTGTATAAGTAAAACCTCTGTACCTTCGCAGAAATGTGATTATTGTATGTATGTGACCTGAGGATAACTTGGTGTAGTCGCTACAAAGTCACGTGATATCAAAGCGAGACGACATTGTAAATAATGTATACGCTGATCAAAGCGGGACGTAGATAAATATGTTGAATTTATGTACTTCAATAATGGGGATTTGGATTTACTTGATAGAATATCGTTTGAACAAAGTTTTTGGTGAAATTTAAACAATCAAATATATTTTCAAGCGACAATATCGTTTCCAAGATTGTTAGAAAAAAATTACAGTGTTTTTCAGAACTCAGAGCCAACACTTTTATGTATGCTTCGTGTGAAAAATTCAACTGTGAATTTGCTTATTGAATTGTCCAAAATCAACTAGTTTCTTTATACAGTCAACGGACGACGTTTTGATTTTTGTTCACTTTTCAAATTTTAGCGAAATTCTCTAGGAAAGATGAGATATTGCAGTGGAACTTATGGCAATGAATACTCAAACGTTAAGAAGCGCAGGTCTTAAGGACTTAATTCTGATAGATTTTTCTAACTTGAAGTTGTAGTACAGCAATGGATAGCGACGCAGTGCTGGCATACCATTTTGTGCGCAGTCAAGAGCGAGGGAGAGCGACATACTAAGCGTCGCTCTCGCTTTGTCTGGTTGGCATGTACCACAGAGAGAGGTGAAGAAAACGTTGTATCTCGCGCTCTCTCGCACTTCACTGTGAGTTAAATGGTTTGCCAGCGCTTCCTCGCGGTTCATTGCTGTACTACAACTCCAAGTTAGAAAAATCTATTAGAATTTAGTACGCATTACCTGTGCTTCTAACTTTTAAGTATTAATTTGCTTATGGTAAGACCTAAGGTGTGAGTGGTCAATAAGCACCAATAATTGTTCACAGAACACGTTTTGGTTTATCGTTAAACATTTAAAATATATATGTATTTATGTGTTCGCACTCTAATGGGCGCATTTTAGTCCGAGACCAAATTTGGTTTTCTAAGTCGCTAGGACAAGTTCGTCAGCCAAAAAATCCAACAAGCGAAAGCACGGTTTTTGAACGAAAGTAACAATGTTTTGATACTTTTGCTTCTAGAAGGAAACATTCTTGGGGTTTTATCTAAAACAGTTCATAAACTATTTTATTTGGCGCACTTTTTTTACAAGACCATACAGTAAGTCCAGTTCCCCAAAATCGATTTTAAAACTTAAAATACCATACAAATAAAATAAAAATCTAGTTTGTCCACTACGAGCGAAGTGAAGTAGTCCATAATCCGAGGACGCAAAGTGATTGTTTCCACTGCGAGCGGAACGAAGCAGCACGTAGTTTTATATTCAATTATTTTTTTGGTTTGTAATTGAGATTCTTATATATATTTGTTTAGGGTTAGTTTAACTGTTTCTGATGGTCGCTGATGGTGTTTTTTCTGTCGTTGATGGTGGCTGAGGTGTAAACAAATTCTACTAATATATTTCGTAAAAGCAGGCAACTATTCAGAGCCTTCGTGAGTAGACCGATTCCCCGAGTTGTTGGTTGAAACTCTTAAACATATAAACTTACAATTTAGGAAATTCGCTCCTATCAGCGGCTTAGATGCTTGATCGAATTATTTTTTCTGAAACGTATTTGTAATGAGTTAATATTTTACACAGAGCGGCATAAAGTAATAATCAAACTGCCAAATTAAAAATGGCGACCATTTTAAATTATTGATTTTGTGTATCTCAAAAACAGTAATTTTTTACCAAAATTGTATTGATGACAAAATCGTTGTATTTTTTAATTTCAAACACAGTTGTTATGTCGGTCAATGGAAAAGCTAGAGTCGAAAATCTGAACATAATTTCTTTTAATATATAGTAATAAATGAACAATTACCTTATTTGGTTCTATCGTGTGACTTCCTTTGTTCAAAGACGCGTTTTTTAGTCGGAGCTCCATCTCTTGTTGACCTCTTAAAGCACAATAGGCCTACTGTCCACCTGACATACTTATTTACATCGTAGATGCACCCTGTACAGCGGTGAGGCTTGTGTTCAAATTTTAGATGTTAGTTCTTTCATTGTTGTCTTTTACAAAGATGATTCTAAATTTACCAATTTGGTTGCTATGGTAATAAACCTAAATTCGTTTAATTAACCTGTGTTGGTTCAGTATAATATAATTCACCTACATTTTTGTTAGCTTTTAATCCAAATCAGCTCTTTTATTTGTAATATTTAAAAACAGATGATTGATTTATATACAATAAGCCTGTTTCGTTCGTTTTTTGTTTTTATTTCGCTAACCTAATGTAAGCAATTTGGTGGTGAAAAATAATTAACTGATTCTACATGTTTTAAGTTGGTTGCTATGGAACTGAATATAAACGCATTCAGCAAACGTTTGTTGGTTCATAATTGTGTTGCTAAGCTTTTAATCCAAATCAGCTGTTTTATTTGCAATATGTAAAAACAGATGATTGATTTCTATACAGTAAGCCTTTTTCGTTTATTTTTACTTTCTCCACCCTATACATAGTATATGGGGAAAGTATTGTTTTCGTAAAAATGTTCGAATTTGAATTTTCAGTTGAATTATCTGTTTTGGTGCTCCTAGAACCCCCAAAAATTGTTTAGTGCAATTATCTGTGTTGGTTCTCCCTGAACCAAAAAATATTTTTATTGGAATTTTTTGTTTTGGTGCTCGCTTAACCCAAAAAAGTGTTTTCAGAGTGGTGTCTGTCTGTCAGTCTGTCTGTATGTATACACGACCAGAGAGGACACTATTGGTCCTATTTTCATGAAATTTGGTACTAAACCCTAATATCTCCAGGTGTTTTTTTCATTTTTTTGAATTTCTAATTTTTAAGGGTAATTTCCCCTAAAAAACCCATACAAAATACAAAAATGCAAATTTCTCAAAAACGGCTCTAACGATTTTGATCAAATTTTCAGTATTTATAGTGCTTAAGATGCCAAACAAAATGACACCACCCGCTTTTATCAAAACTTCGGCGTTTTATAACTTTGGGGAAATGTTTAAAAATAAACAAGTTTGTGTTGTCAACCTAGCATTGCGGCGGCGGCCGCACGGGGTAGCACCACGGTAGCGAGCACGGCCAGTAATTCAAAGGTCGCGCGATCGAATCCCGCCTGGGTCCATAATTTTTTTATACGATTGACGTAGGTAGAATATTATTTTTTTGTTTTGTTCTAAAAAGTAGTAAAAAATAAAATGATTAAAAACAATATTATTTTGACTACAGTAAGTTGGGAGAAAGTTTGTGTCAGTTAACTGATACCGTTTATTTGTTTTTATTTCGCTAACCTAATGTAAGCAATTTGGTGGTGAAAAATAATTAACTGATTCTACATGTTTTAAGTTGGTTGCTATGGAACTGAATATAAATGCATTCAGCAAACGTTAATTGGTTCATAATTGTGTTGCCAAGCTTTTAATCCAAATCAGCTGTTTTATTTGCAACATGTAAAAACAGATGATTGATTTCTATACTGTAAGCCTTTTTCGTTCATTTTTTGTTTTTATTTCGCTAAACTAATGTAAATAATTTGGTGGTGAAAAATAATTAACTGATTCTAAATTTGTTACGTTGGTTGCTGTGAAACTGAATATAAATGCATTCACCAAACGTTTGTTGGTTTAGAATTGTGTTGCTAAGCTTTTGATTCAAATCAGCTGTTTTTTCTGTTACTTGGTTGGGGGAGACTCGTATTTTGACCAGTAACACAAAAACACCACTTCTGCAAATCTATGTTATTGCACTTAGTGGTATGAATATATTTTTGGCTGTATGTACGTCGGTTATGAATCGGCTAGTCAGCCAGTCATGACTTCTTTTGTTGTGGATACAGACTATCCACGTATTGTAAGATCTGTAAACTATTTTCATATATTTCTATATCTACTTTTCGGTCATTTTGTTTAGTAAGTTTTTTAGGCGCACCGCGTCCAAAACATTTTGCCGTCACGATCTACCATCTATAGTACACATGTATATATAGTAGAGTATATAGTTTACTTGGTGATACCTCTGAAATGGACAGTGTGCTTCCTCTTTTTATAATTTGTTGTAAGTTGTGTTAAAATAGTTTACTTGGTAATACCTCTGAAATGGACATTGTGCTTCCTCATTTTGTAATTTGTTGTAAGTTGTGTTAAAATATTTTACTTGACAATACCTTTGAAATGGACATTGTACTTCCTCATTTTATAATTTTTTGTAAGTTGTGTTAAAATAGTTTACCTGGTGATACCTCTGAAATGATCATTGTCCTTCCTCATTTCGTAAGTTGTGTTAAAATAGTTTACTAGGTAATAACTCTGAAATGGAAATTGTGCTTTCTCATTTCATAAATTGTGTTTTTATTCAATATTTTCTGTACTTTTGAAGTGTAAATCAGAATATCGCCATAGAAGTTTACTTAAATCCCGTGTGGTCTTAAGCACACCTGGATTTATTTTTTAGTATCCTTATTCTCGAAATATCTATAGTATTTATTTTCTGTTGAATTCCTTTTATTTTTAGAGACAGTTTAACGTAGCCTTTAGTTTCAAAATACCTCCGGTCACCTCCGTCTGCATAATTACCACAATATAAACAAATAAAGACCGTAACAAATTATATATTTATACAGAATTAAGGGATAAATTGTAGACAGTTAATTTATTTTGTCTGTCTGTTGAATAAAACACAACATTGTATAAACTTTATTAAATAGAAGTTTCAGTTTATTTTATTTGGCGTCCATAACAGTAAAAGCTCTGCAAATAGCGACTGTGTTTAGATAGACGCCGTCCGGGGACCATGTTGTCAGAACCTAACGCTTTGTTTATACATTTTACGACAAATTGATGTAATATATAACAAAGATGTATATTGGAAACAAAACAGGCAATAGTTGGGAGAGCGATGAAACGAAGGAAAGCAGAGTGGCGTAGTGGTTAAAGTTTCTCATCCTGTTTGATACAGCTGGAAACTCCTACAGAGTTTCGTGGGATTTAGTGTAGTTACTGGTCGGTTTACGCTGCTCCCCAGTCTACATGAGTCCAACTGCGAAAAAGGAAAGACAACAGAAACCGATAATAATAAATAAATAGTGATAATATTAAGATACGAGTTGTAATAAAAAAAATACCGTGAATACTGTTATTACAAACACAGTAATAAACTTACATAGAATTTGAATTAATCTCTTTAAAAGTAGTGTCCTTGGAAAGCGATGCACTTGTCCCAACGTTGAATCCACTGGAAGAATTTCTGGAAGGCTTCATTCGGAAGTCTGGTTCGTGGCCATCTCAATGACGGGAACGGTCTCAAACCGTTTTTCTTTTAGCACTTTTTTAACTTTTGTTAAGAGCCAGAAGTCGCATGGTGAGTAAAGGCTAACCCACACAGCAGCAGACGGACGTATGCAGACGGAAAGACAAAAAATCGCTTCCCTGCTTATCAAATCTCCCAACGCACACAGAAATCCATCCGTCTGCAGGCGTCTGAATGCATACGTTTTGGAATCGCTCCGGAGGCGATTTTTAAACGTCTGCATGCATGGTGCTAACTCAGTTTCTCAACAGTTCCACTAGGGCTATAGGGTTTGTTTATAAGTGGAAAGGTATGTGAGCTGTGAGTTTGGATGCTCAGTGGGTCTAGGCGTCAGTAAGGTGGTGGGGAACACGGCCGTCTCTATCTGTTTCGTGTGTTGTTAAGCCCGGTTTACACGCTACTATACATCGTAACAATTTATCGTTACAATTAATCGAAAGTGTGAGTACTATTTACATGCAATGATTTCTTGTCCAATCTTCATTGACGAATAATTAACTTTTGATAGTTCTTTCTTATAAACTGTACGCAATGCATACATATTTTTAACAACAGTATTTCTGTCTGCCAACGGATCAAACTCCTTGTATTTTTGAACGAGCGCTGTGTGCGCAAGCTCTTTTTTATTCCTGTCGAAGTATTCTTTGCTCTTAATGAGTCACAAGCAGGTAAAACTCCGATATAGTTCAATAAATTCAGTGAAGAACTCTCGAGTAGTTTGAGCTGCCTTGCTATCAATTGAATAAAAACAACACAAGGTAAAAAAAAACCCACATAAAACGGAATCAACGAACTAGTGCGACAACCTTTCCGGTGAATGGCCCATGTAAACTGAGTCAAATCGTAACGATAAATGAACGCTACTTGTTTACACGTTCCAATTTATCGTTTCGATTCGCAGACATTGATGCCGGCCAGCACCAACCAAACCAATCCAATTCCAAAAAATCGCTACAATCTCCTGTTTACACGCTACGATAAATGGTAACGATTCGATTGTTACAATTTATCCTAGCGTGTAAACGGGGCTTTAGGCTCCTGTTTCCCCTACAATGTCTCTGTCAGTCCGCACGCGGCCTCATACTACAACCTTGACCTCCCCCTCACGCGCTGGTGACAGCTCAGCTAAAACCTTTCCGCTTATACCAGCGAGGAGGTGTCTGCTTTGTTAAAACACGTGGGTTGTGTTTCCTTGTATCTTATGCTACGTTTTATATTTGTTTGAATTCATTTTTACGCGTACAATCATATCCTAATGTTTATGATTTCAGTTAGTGGGACACAGTCTAATTTACGAACGAAAATTCAATCTGAATTCTAAAAAAGACTAAGAGTAGGCCTATTACAACGTGAAGGTAAAAGCGCGAACTGAAAGTCTGTCCCAACTTAAAAGAGTACTCAAGGTCAAAAAATGATGTTATTGTCCATTAAAAAATGTTTAAGCATCATCGCGAACTTTCTTGAACAGTTTTTATTTTGTATATTTTTTTCCGTAGTTAGCTGCGTAAGCGGTTTCATATATACAGGGTGGAGAAAAAGTCTGGAAACGGTTTAATATTTTTTATGTAAAGACAATTTTAAGGTAGATTTGATTGAGGAACCTACTTTATGTAAATATACTATTTTATTAAGATTTCAAAACCGCCATCTTGATCCGCCATTTTGAATGTAACTTTGTTTTTTTAAATGGGAAGGTGGTCTTGTGATACATCATTTGGATGTAGAATTTCAAAAGAAAACAAACGGTGAAATTTGCACATCCATAACTTTAACTGATAAAAAATGGCGGGAAAAAACAACGAAATCGTGTTTTTCGATTATTAATCTTTTTGGGTTTATAATTAAAAAATCTTTCAAAGATATGCCACACAACGATATTTGGGAGTATTTAATTTGTTTTAGTTACAGCCCATTTTGATTTTTTCAAAATTGATTTCGAGTGGTTCAACCAAGTTCGTTGTGTGGCATATTCTGAACCCAAAAAGAATAATAATTATTATTTAAAAAAAAAGTTCAGCAATGTGGTTTAAAATAGGAAAACACGATTTCGTTGTTTTTTTGGCTGTCATTTTTAATCGGTTGAAGATATGGATGAGCAAATTTCACCGTTGGTTTTCTCTTGAAATTCTACATCGAATGGTGTATCACATGGCCACCTTCCCATTAAAAAAAACAAAGTTACATTCAGAATGGCGGATAATTAAAAAAAATCTTAATAAAATAGTATTTCTACATAAAGTAGGTCCCTGAATCACATCCACCTTCAAATTTCCTTTATATATGAAATATTAAACCGTCTCCACCCTGTTTATATTCTGCTTACATCCATGTTATTTAGTGTTTTGATTTGTTTGATTTTCGATTAGACGTATTACCTAGTAAATTAATTTTGGTTTGTACTTCGAACTTTATTTAAAACCCATTGTGTAATCTCAGTGAAAGGTAAGAATAGAAAAGGTTAAAAATACAGTTATTGTTTTACATTATTTAACGTCATCTCACAATATACCGTACTAAAGACGAGCAAGGGAGAGAAAACCTCTGCATGCGTCCTTCTGTGTGCGCTAAAGGCCAACACACGCTGCAGCTGACGAACGTATGCATGCGGGCGGATGTTTTTTCCAACTCGTACTGCAACAGACGGACGCATGCAGATATTTTCTCTCCCCTGCTCGTCTTCAGTATACTGTGAGATTTAAGTTCAATCTAAGACCATATTATGTAATTTTATTTGTAATTTTGTAACTTTTGTTATTAAAAATAATCATAATTTCAATGATTATAACCCCCCTCCCTCCCACTAACAAAAATCCTGTGTTTGGGGTTATGTTTAGGTAGGCCTTAATGTTGTTTGTAAATAGTTTGTTTTTTAAATTGTGCATTTCTAATGTGTATCTAATTAATCAGCCTGTGATTTTTCACGGGGGTTTAAAATACTTAAAACGGAAAAGTTAGTTCAAAAGAACCATGTTGGTTTCACAATCATCCTGGTGGGTAAATTATCATCCTAATGTAAAACATAACACAAGATACAAGGAAACACAACCCACAAGCAAACACAAAGCAAACAGCTCATGGCTGGTAAACAAACCCTACAGCCTCTAGCGGGACAGTTGAGAAACTGAATTAGCGCATGCGTGATACTAAACGTATGCAAGCAGACGTCTGCAGATGGATGGGTTTCAGTGTGTACTGGTACATTTGATAAGCAGGGAAGCGATTTTTCTTCCGTCCGTCTGTGTGCGTCCGTCTGCTGCAGTGTGGAATGGCCTTATGGCGGATGTGAACAGACAGAAACACATTTTCCGGCTAAAAACCCGCGAAGCAAAAGTGACTTGTGGCCAATTTACACTATGTAATAATTGTTTGTGGCACGACGCGTTGTCGTGATAACGGAGAATCCATTGGCCCGTTTTACTGGTCTCTTTCTTCGCCCGTCGTTTCGCAAACGTTCCAATACCAACTTGTAAAATTTGTTGTTTGCAGTTGTTCCCCTTTGAAATAAATCTGATACCACTATGCCCTCATTATAGAAAAAGAAAAAAAAACAATGAGCATGGCCTTGATGTCTTATTTTGACTGATGTTTGTGCCTTTTCAGGTCGAGGGTTGTTGCTGGATTTCCATTGAGAACTCTGAATTTTCGTCTCAGGGTCATGCCGTAGACCCAACTTTCATCTCCAGTTACAACTTTAGGCTATGGAGTTCGAATCTGAATGAATACGATCCTCCAATATCGTGCAAACTGAGACACTGTTTTCCTTCTGTTCATCAATCAAAACTATGAGAAATTTTTTTACACTCACTCGTCTCATTTGCAAATTATCGGTTAAAATGCTTTGCATGGACGAGATTTGATGTTCTTCGGTAAGCTCTCGAATAGTCATTCTCCAGTTTAAACGAACAAGTTTTCACCCCGCCACCCTACCCTGATCCAAGCGCCTCTGTCCTAATCAATCATAATTTCAGTGAAAATATCGGATAATACTGTAATCTGTTTCCATTTGCTTCGCCACGGAGTTTGATGGGGGAAGCGAACAGTTTGTTTACCGACCTATATGTCTTAATATTATCAATAATCATTTTCTATTATTATTAGCGGATTTCCGTAGGAAAAATGAGCTATTGCAGTGGCCCTTATGGTAACAACCAAGGTCGGGAGTAGCAAATGAGCACCGATCATGGTCCCCAGAACGCGTTTTGGAATGTCATTAAAAATCATATATATGTATATATATATGTGTTCGCACTCTAGCGGCCGCATTTTAAGTCCGATTTGTTTCAAATTTGGTACACATGTTGTTTGTCTGCGTCGCTCGGAATAGTTCGTTAGCCAAAAAAATCCAACAATCAGAAGCACGTTTTTTGACCGGAAGTAACAATTTTTTTAGATTTTTCCTACGAGTATGAATTTGTTTTTGAGTTTGAGAACAAATACTATTGTAGAATGTTATTCTGCATATTTTGTTTTTTTACGCGACCTTATAGCTCGCTTGGTTCCCCAAAAATCGATCAAAACGTAGAATACCATAAAGGTACACGGTTTAAAGCCATGTGGTGGATTTTACCGCGGGGTTGGCGTGCGAAGCACGCAATGCATTATGTGTTGAAGATACTCCCAATACGAGGGTAGGCGTGCGAAGCACGCAATGCTTTGTGTATTGAAGATACTCCCAATTTGCGGAATGGCGTGCGAACCATTTTGCAGCTATTCAGCACCGTCGTGAATAGACCTATTTCCCAAATTGTTGGTTGAAATCTTAAAACATAGGCCTATAAACTTAATTTTGGAAATTTGCTCAACTCACGTCAGCAGTTCAGATGCGTGGTCGAATTATGTTTTCTCGTATTATAAATTTATAAATGAGTTGTATACGGTGTGAGTTTTAGTACAATAGAGCAAAAGAGAGACAAATATTTCCAGTTGGATCCACGTCATACCTGCATTGCGGGATATAAAATATAATGTTGTTTATCGTGGGATCCAAATACAATTCGTGTAATTCGGCAATCTAAACATAAGCCCCTTATAACACCGTTGTGAAGTGATAAACCTTTCCGGTTTTTTTATTTTTTATTTTAAAATAACTTTTTTTTATTTTTGTCAGTCTTTTGTCCTGTATGATTTATATTTTACTACAGTAACTACATTTACAATGTACAATTTCAATTTTGAATATAAAAACAACAAAAAATATACTTAGTATTTAACAAAACGTAAGCGTTTTTACATACCATGTGTCTTAAAAGTCCCACCCTCCCTATTATGTTTTTGTTATTATTGGAAATAGACAGATTTGCTTTGGGGATTGATAACATGAACAAAAATTGAGTTTTTTGGCGTATCGTAAATTTCAACCCCTCCCCCAAAAATGGGGTATTTTGGGTGTAAGTCGAAAATTTTAAACGAGAACCCCTATTGAGTGACACCTCATTTTAAATGACTTGATAAAAGAAGAAGATTGGCGCAAAACGGAGGTCTGTATGTTGACTCCATCCAATATAGCCTAATGGCCAATCATAGTTATAATTTTTCCCCATTTAAACAACATTAAAATGTTAAAGATGATACATCTGTTATTTTTTACAAGGATTTCATCCAGTAGGTCAGATCTAATTTATAAAACATAGTAATTAGTATAAAATCAGTATTGGTACTAATAGGAGTAGACAAACATGCACAGTTATGAATAGCAAAGCATTTACAAGGTTGTATCAACCGAAAGTCCACATTAACATTAACAGATAAAGCCTATGAAGTAGGACAATCTGTTACACTTATACAGGGTGTATCAGATCGGGTGGCCGAATACTTAGACATTTAGTTTAAACTGATAACCCCCTATTTCGACCTCAAGGAATTCATGAAAAATGTTTTCATCCCTCTAAAATGCCCCAAAAGGGTATTTTGTGGGTGGGGATTGGTTTTTGGGAAATTTTTAAATGTAAAGGTAGGTCGTGTTGTACCTCATTTTAAAGGTCTCGGTACACTGATCCTTAAAACAAATTTGTTTTCATTCATCTTGCACCGTCAATACAGGGTGGCCCGAAACATCATAAAAACTTAAATTTACATATCTTTTTACATCCGACATAACACATTTTTTAACAGCTACAATTTTTAAAGTACATTGTCAAAGATGTGACCTTTCAAACAATACCTAATTTTTGTAGGTTTTCTCACATTTTTAGCAGGTTTAAAAATTTACAACTTTTAGAAGTTTAAAAAGTCAATATCTCAAAATTTTCTAATTGCAATGTGGGTCATCTTACATATCAAATTGAAGCCCTTACAATTATCAACATTTTTCATATTTAAATTTTTTTCGTTTCTATATTGGCTTAAAATTTACAGAAAAATATTGTTTTTCTTAGAATTACTGAGTTTTTGTGTACTTTATAAGTAGGCTTAACAAATAACTATTCAAGGGTTAATTTCCTGTAATTAACTACCTTTACATTTGAAAATTTCCCAAAAACCAACCCCCACCCCCAAAAATACCCTTTTGGGGCATTTTAGAGGATTGAAAACATTTTTCCTGAAATCCTTGAGGTCGAAATAGGGGGTTATCAGTTCAAACTAAATGTCTAAGTATTCTCGTTTCAATGCTATACAAGCCGGCCACCCGGATACACCCTGTTTATATATCCAACTCAAATATATTAAAGTTGTGCTCCAATAGAAGTTTACACTTAAAAAATCGTGTATCTGATGAATATTTGTTACTAAAACATATTTATTTTAATTTTGTATTATAACTTGTTTGGTATAAAATAATTGTCTTATTTATTAAAATTATATTTTTAAATTCAAGCACACACTGCTACTATGGAAATTATATTTACTGTGTTTGTATTTCTTCAAACATAGTTAAAAGAGGATTGATTAGTTTTCACCCTTCCCCGTATATAAAGTAGTTTATTAATTCCTGGAATATGTTCTTCCATATTTCCTGCTCTCTGTCGCAACCAATCAGCACATTTTAAAAGACGAACTCTGATACTAAACATAACGGCGTAGCGGAAAATGTTTTTAAAATTACTTTTCCTCAGTTTCTCTTCATCTCTGCATTTGGAATAATTAAAAGCTACCGGCATTACAAAGAGAGAGATGGAAAGCTGACACACACATGATGAGACGTAACTAAAATGATTCTTTTATCATTAGGGAACTTAAAACAAATACGATCATAAAATGTTTGATCGAAATAAATACTGCTTTATAAGCTTGCGGGTTAAGGTAGATTCCTGTTTAATAATTGAATGCATTTCTCAACGTAGCTCTGAAGAAACAAGACCAGAGACAACATAAACCATTGTACGAAGCGTGCACATGTAAGTTTAATATTTATGGACAAAGTTACAAGATACATGACGGAAACTAGGTTTTATCGGGTTATTGTCATGTCTAGAGACAACGCTAATACATTTGTTCCGTCACTCATTTATTACGGTAAATTAAACAAT
>JAGFPH010002033.1:9768-24717 GCA_018207615.1 Philaenus spumarius
AATAAAGTATATATTTATATATATTCTGTAAAAAATTGAGCTGGATAAGTAAATTTTTTATTATTTTGTTTTATTTGTAAAACTGTGTTGGCTATGCATCAATAAGCCGTGATTTGCATCCAGCGGCGAGCGATTTGTGGGTTAAATTAATGTATTTTTCTTGTAAATTATTTAACAGAATTAAACGAAATTTAAACACGTATAAATAAAGTATATATACGCATTCTGTGAAAAAGTGAGACCCATTACACATTTTCTCGATATAATATTACATGTGGTTGTTGGATACTGGAATATGAATTAATTAGTTATTTGCATACTGGGATTTGATCGGTTTGTTTTGTATACAACGGTGAGTTTGTATATTTAAATGTTAATTTATTGTGTTAATTTTTATATAACATGATTATACAACTATTGCTTATATGTATATCGAATTTCATTCAAAATTGGTAAATAGTTTCAGAAAAAATGGGGTTTTACTGAACACGCATTTTCAATTCAGAAAGTGTACATTTCTTCGGTAAAATTATAGTTTCTTTTGAAATATTCAACTGATTTTAATAAAATGTATACCACATATACAAAACATGTCTATAAGTATAATATAAAAAAAATAGGTTCCTATACCAATTTTTAGATCATTTAACGATTAGGCCTATAAAAAATAATGCATTATGTTTACGCCAATCTAGAACAAGCGTAATGCTGTCTTAAATAATTTCTTTTAAAATATTTTACTGATTTTAATAAAATGTATACTACATATACACAACATGTCTATAAGTATAAATAAAAAAAATAGGTTCCTATACTAATTTTTAGACCAATTAACGATTAGGCCTATAAAAATTAACGCATTAAGTTTACGCTAAATTAGAACAAGAGTAATGCTATGTCTTAAATAATCTTATATTCAAAATTTCAACTTTGCACTTCTTTGAAGAGTTCACTGAATGTTTCCACTGAACCGTTTTACACGCGGTTCGTTTTAAATGAAAGATCAATCATTCTATATTTGCACAATTTACTTACATTTTTGAAATAATTTCATTTAGAATGTAATAAAAGAACTTTTTAAAACGTATTTTATCATCAATTTAAGTTTCCCTATCAAGCTGATTATTAAAACACGTGATTGTGCATCTAAGAACAAACAATTGCAGCAAAAGGAATCAGTTGGCTTAGAGAAAGTCATTAGTGGCCAGTATTTTTCAAGGAAAAAAAAATTCACAGGATCGAGTTGAACGTTAAACACATAGTGCCTATAAAAAAAAAAAAAAAAAATAACAGCTGTAGACCTAATACCAATAAATATCAACATTATGAAAAACTAAAAAACAACAATTGAAAGATGAAACTTATATCATTCAAAGATGTGCACAAAAACATAAATCATGTGTGTATGTTGCCATTAAGACAGGTAAAATAAATTAAACATAATTTTAAGTTAGGCCTAGACTAAAGAAACAACTTCTCATTGCCATAGCAACCAATTGATTAAAATAACAGATAAAACAGTTGATTCGGATGTCTAGCTTTTAGTACAAAATAATATTTTAAGTTAGGCCTAGGCTCAACCAACACGTGTTTCAACACACACAAACCAATAAAAACTTGCTTTAAGGGATTTAAAAATAAGAAAAAACTATGTTTCATCTTAATTAAAAATAAATAAGACATGTTATAGTAGGCCTAATTATTGATAATAATATACAGTAATTGATAGTAACGTTTTGGTAAGGGTTTTGATTAAATGTAGGCCTACAACTGAGCCTTACTGGTTCTTTTAACTTTTATTATAACTGCTGTTATAAAATATACGAAATAATTTGATTTGAACATTTAACATTATTTATCATCTTAGTTTTGAGGTTATTATTAATCCTACACCTCTATTATAAATAAAACATAACATATCTCTTAGAAGGATCCATCGGGGGTTGGCGTGCGGAGCACGCAGGGGTCTCCCCTAGTTTCTTTTAAAATATTTTACTGATTTTAATCAAATGTATACTACATATATAAACAACATGTCTGCAAATATAGTATAAAAAAAATGAAATTCTTATACCAGTTTTTAGACCATTTAACGATTAGGCCTATTATAAAAAGTTACGCATAAAGTTTACGCAAAATTAGAGAAAGAGTTAATGCTCTGTCTCCGGTAAAAATATAATTTCTTTTAAAATATTTAAATAATTTTAATGTAACGTATACTACATACAAACAACAAGTCTATAAGTATAATATTAAAAAATGAGGTTCCTATAAAAAATGTTCAGATCATTTAACGATTAGTGCTATAAAGAGTTACGCATCAAGTTTATGGTAAATTAGAACGATAATCTTGTTAGATACAATCTTTTGTATCATGCGAACCGTTATTCGGATCTTAAATATAAAAACGTTATAAAATTCAGGACGAAATTCTCTGTAAACTATCAGATTCGCATTAATTCGTATACAAATTTACTTGATCAATGCACTTTATATCGTAAATATTAATCTGAAAATAGTTCTTCTGTGGACGGTCGTTTCAAAGATCCTTTATTTTTATTCATTCTCGTTAAAATTTTACACAGTCGTCGTATATTGCTACATAAACAACGCATGGAAATTTCTAAACTATCGGATAATAACTACTCGAGTTATTAACACATAAATATGATTTACGACAACCAACCAAATGAATTTTTTTTCTATTTTCAAACAGTAACTACACATTCAAAAATGATAATGGAAATATGAAATTATAGTTTATTGTTGACAATGTTATTATGAATCCAAATCTATTTTGATATTTAAAACCCGTTTAATGGTTCGTAAAATATATAAGTATTCTAATGAAACCTTGTAAACATTTTGAATCAAAACTGCTAGACGAGATCTTTATATGTTAATAGCTCGAGTATGTATAATCCGATAGTTTTGAAATTTTAATACGTTGTTTATATAGAAATATACAACGATTGTGTACAATTTAAACAAGATTGATCTCATAAAAAATAATTTTTTTAAACCGTCTACTGAAGAACTATTTTCAGATTAATATTATTATATAACGTGCACTGATCAATTAAATTTGCATAGGAATTAAAAAATCTGATACTCTCTAAGGAATTTCGTCCTGATTTTAAATACTTTTTAATATTTATTTAAGATCCGACAACCCGTTTTTAAGATACAAGCTTTTATCTTACATAGTGTAACGTTTTTTGAGCTTTTCGATTTTTCAAAAACCATCTAATTATTATTATCTAATCGATCAAGTTTATATCATACTAGGGGCTCTGCCCCTGGAAGCTTCGCGTCCCAACCCCACCTCGGCCTTCGACCTTACTTGGCGCTTCGCTTCGCTCGCAGTTGGAAAATTCGCTAAAGAATCTCGTTAATCTTTGGCTCGTTTGTACATAGGTGACCGAGCTTAAAACAGCTGTTTTATTTGGCAGCTGACTCAAACTCATTAAACATTATCTTCATAAGATTAACATGGGAAATTTGAAGAATTGTGTGCCGGAGCTCTTTCTTGGGTGAATAGCGGCTAAACGGATGATTGGATCTTGAATCTGACGGAAAAATTCTTGTTTGAAATCAAATTTTCTACAACTTTTGTACTATTTTAACAATTTTTGCTATCTCAAAAACAAAAGGTGCTTTAAAAATTAAAAATGTTAACTTTTAGCAATTTTTCTGGTAGTTTCTCGTCGAATTACAGGACGTGCCTCATAATTTATGTCAGTGAATCAGTGAACCCGTCTAGCTTTAAAGACGTTTGGCGGAGCCTCCCTTCTCAGATGAATAGTGGCTAAATGGATGATTAGATCTTGAATATGACGGAAAATCTCAAGTTTGAAGTGAAATTTTCTACAACTTTTGTATTTAACATGGTTTGTTATCTCTTACCGCTTTCTTACAAAATGCGCTCAAAGTGAAAAAATGAAACAATTGAAAAAATCTAAAAAAATTTTCCCGCCCTAAAATTGAAAAATATTAAATTCTGGCAATATTTCCGAAAGTTTCTCGTCGAGAGCTTTAATTCAAGTATAAGTTTGAGGGGGGTACGATTACGGGAAGTGCCTCATAATTAATGTCAGTGAATCAGTGTTACCGTCTAACTTTATATAAGTAGATACATTCATCTTATAATATGACGGTATAAAGAACATATTAAAATTCAGAATGATCATAACATTAATAATACTCAATTGTTATTAGCAATAAACAATGTTTTACGGCAAGCAATCAAACCAAAATTTGTTTTATTTTCAAACGGTAACTACAAATCCAAAAATAATGATACATAGGCCTACATGAAATTGTGGTATATTGTTGACAATCGCATTGTGAATCCAAACCCGTTGTAATATAAAAATCCGTTAAACTGTTCGTATGATGTAAACATCTGCTGGAACCTTGTACTTTTTTGAAGCAAATTCGTCATATTATTCGTCTTTTTTTTTTGGGGGGGGGGGGGGTTTAAAGGCGAAAAACCTGGGTGGTTATCATTGCCTGCATATTATTCGTCGTAAATGGACTGGTTTTTGAGGCGATGTTTAAATTTTCAATCGTGGATATGAACAGATCTTCTTGCTTCCCGTTGCTTAGAAGTACCGTTTTTTCTGTATTTATCACTAGCCGGCTTGGCTACCCTCTCGGTCCAAGTCCTATAAAATATTCTCCACTTCTGTGGGCGATTTTGCATAAAGAATGTCATCATTAGCAAATCTTATATTAGATATAGTTATTCCTTCATTTCCATTCCAAAATTATGCCAATTTAACTTACTGAAAACTTTTTCTAGTTTTCTAGTATCGCATTAAAAGATCAGGTGAGAGTGCCCTGCCTAACGACTTTCATCACAGGCAAATTTTTTCCTGGCTTCTCCAAGACAACACGAGCCATGCTATTGATGTAAGATTGCTATAATACTTGAATCAAACTTTAAAATGGGAAACTTGTGAAATATTTGTGAATGACCATCATTTTCTAATATGGCGCTCAACTTTCAAATTTCTTATGGAACACCCAGTATTTTACAATGAATTTGGATTCTACAAGTTATTTTAAGACTTTTTTGTTCTTAGTTTTAGCGTTTTCATTAGTTCAAAACTTTCCATACAAAAATATCTTCCGCTTAGTTAGGGTGTTTTTAAAATTTGATACCCCTCTAATTTTTGAACGGTTAGACGTATAAAAAAAACACAAAGAAGAAAAAAGTCTTAAAATAACTTGTAGAATCCAAAATCATCATAACATACAGGGCGTGTCATAAGAAATTCGAAATTTTAGCACCATATTGGAAAATGGCGGCCATTTACAAATATTTTAACTACAAATTTTTAATGTCCCAAAAAACAATAATTTTAGTTACCAAAGTATTTTTTTTGTCTATTTGTAACGTAATTTTTCGTATGTGGTGAAGTAGAAAATTCAACTACACTGAAATGTTTTCTGTGGTTTTCTGAACAAGAAAATGTATAATAGTTTATACTTTACTCAAATGGATTGGATTCTATAAATATTTAAATGACTATGTACACGAGTAGTACAAAAGTACCTGCCGGTATAGAAATATCAACTGCCAGATGGAGGGTTAAAATCACTAATATTAAAACTAATGAAAGTGGATCACGAAATGAGAAATATTTACATTTCGTATGTAGGAAGAGGAAACATGTTGTTGGCTTTAGATTCCAGGAAAAACTTCCCGCCTCCCGCTGTCAGGCTTATTCGCCGATTCCAAGTACTATTATTCTAATACGCTTACAAAACAAGTAATCTACACGAATCATTCATCAAGTGAGCAGCCTCACAGTGGTCAAATACAAAGAACAGTGTTGCCAAATCGTGGAAGTGGGTAACGCGACAGCTTAAACTTGAGTATACACGACGTGTATATTGAAACTAGACTGCAGCGAATCTAGCGGCAAGAGTCAGAACTGCACAATGAATATCACAGTATAAAAGACGCCCTCTAAGACGTCCACGTTGCTCGTCTATTTAATTTATTTCGTCCACATGGAATGGAATAGAAATATTCCGAGGCAATAGGGGGTTAGTTCTTAGTACGTCTAACAGCTAGGATTTCTTTGTGTGATATCAGACCATAATAGTCGGAATTAACATAGGGTGTCATTATCACGTCCGTATACGGACGTGATAAATCACTGGACGTGTTAATATATGAACGCCAAGTAATACATGGACGTGACAAAGATGGTAGCATATATATATATATATATGTATATATATATATATATATATGTGTTCGCACTCTAGCGGCCGCATTTTAAGTCCGATTTGGTCCAAATTTGGTACACGTGTTGGTTGTCTGTGTGGCTCAGACGAGTTCGTTAGCCAAAAAAATCCAACAACCGGAAGTACGTTTTTTGACCGGAAGTAACTATTTTTTGAGATTTTTACTACGAGAATGAAATTTTTTTAGAGTTTTTTCTAACAATATGAATGTAGGACGTTATTCTGCGCATTTTGTTTTTTTACATGACCTTATAGCTCGCTTGGTTCCCCCAAAATCGACAAAAACGTAAAATACCATAAAAGTACCCAGTTCAAAGCCAAGTGATGCAAACTCGCGAGGCCACTAGGAGGAAACAAATTCTACTAATATATTGCGTACACACAGACAGCTGTTCAACGCCTTCGTGAGTAGACCTATTTCCCAAATTGTTGGTTGAAATCCTAAAACATAGGCATATAAACTTAATTTTGGAAATTTGCTCAACTCACGTTAGCGGTCCAGCTGCCTGGTCGATTTATTTTTAAATTCCTTAATGCAAGTTTTTATTGGTTTGTGTGTGTTGAAACATGTGTTGGTTCAGTATAGGCCTAAATTAGAATATTATTTTGTACTAAAAGCACGAAAGCAGCTGGATTAGTTTTTTCTTATTATAAACAGCTGTTTTGTATAGAAATGGGTTTTAAATTATTATTATAAACATTATTACTATTGTTATTACTATAAACATAATTATTTACATCCACGAAAGCAGCTGGATTAGTTTGGTTCTTATTATAAACAGATGTTTTGTATAGAAATGGTTTTTAAATTCATTCGATGTTAATCTTGTGGGGGGAAACGCGACCTTCGAGATTAGCTTACGCCAGTAAGGATAAAAATTTTTGACATCCAAAACCTTATTGCAAAACTTTGTAATGACACGAATTTTTGACAACTCAAACATTAAATTTGGTCTAGAAATAACGGAGATGTGTTCACAAAAACCCGCTTCACTTAATATATATAAGGATACTAACTATTATTAATTATAAATAATCAAAGTGGTTAATTTACCTCTTTGACTATCTGATGTGGTCACTATAAATAGTGACTTGAGATAGTACATAATCTCTGGTTGAACACTATGACCGTCAAATCTATATAACTATTTAATACTGGTTTAAACGAGATTAAAATTTTGTTGACAGAGAACAACAAACCAACGATATCTAACTGAGATTGATTTCAGAGGCAAGTTTAATTCCAAATAGGAATCCCATGTTTATCTTTTTTCGCAGCATACAATTTCCTTCAATTTTTTTATTTAAATGAAAACTTTGTTGATGTTTCTGAAGTTTATTTTAATGTATTTGATATATTGTGTGTTTAAGTGGTGTAATACAAAGTAATTAATATTGAACGCTACTTTGGTCATATTGTTTTTTTTTGTTTTGTTTTTTTGTAGATTTTAACGGTAAATACACGGAAACTATTTGTTATCTTTACGAACTCACTAACGAATATTTTTAACATAAAAATAAGTAAAGATATATTTTCTCAAAAGAAAACCGGAATGTTTTATGTAAACCCAGACAGTTTCAAAAATGTTCTTTCCCTACAATTTGTATAATGTAGGAATTAAAATCAGATAAGCATAAATTGATTTAATTATAAAGTCTTTAAAAATATGTCTTTCACGTTTATCCTTTACAAATGATGCATCTTAGTGTGTAACAAACGAGATAGCATACTGTATGATTTTTATTTTTTTATTTTCATACATGCTGAATTCCAACAAAGATATGTTTGAATTTCTTCATATTCTTATTAGATTTTACTAAAGTTACTTCTGTGTTGAATTTTATAGCAAAGAGGTGGAAAGGTTATTTTGAAATAGTAAATTAATTAATCCACAACAATCAAATCCAATATTAAAATGTACGCTAACATATATTTATATGTTAACCTTCGATATTTATACAAGTTGAATGTTAGTTTATTTCAAATAGAAAAAACTCTATTGAATTACTGGACAGGTGTCTATGCAAAACTTCTTCGAGTAAAAGTTAGAATGTGGATACATTTATTCTAGCAATATATCTTTCTGCATACGACTAAAGAAAACTTTAAAACTTGAGTTGTCTAGATAAATATACTAATGATTTAAACTGTAGACTTACAAACAAATCTTTGTTAATTAATATTTTATATACTTCCTATATAAAATACATATCTAAAAATCAAACAAATATTTAACCAAATAAATGTGCCACTATGTGTATGTCTATCCATGTGTCACAGCTTCGTAGTTCCTTCATTTTATCACTTAATAAATTACGTTTATAGAACAACGGACACGATGAAAACATGTATTGTTGACCGAGCGAAGCGAGGTCTCCGTTTTATCTCTACCGTTCTGCATTTCGTCTGGGTGTCTGTCAGTCTGTCTGTCTCACGATTACGGTCAAACGCCTTGACCGATTGTTATGATTTTTTGCATGAATGTTCCTTATTTCTAGGCCGAGCCATGTATATATATGGGTTTTTCCATTTTTCATTTCTAACCTCTTAAATAAAATAAAAATTGCGGCCGCACTGATTCTCTCAGTGTAAGCTTTTTCAAAGCTACTTTGTGGCTTAACCGTAAGGCCGGCCGCACACTTATCCAGCAAAGCTGCTTTAAGAAAAAGCGTTTTTGTTTTAAACGAAAACATTCTGCTTAACGTAGAAATATTTTTGTTTAAGCCGAGTGTTTACATATCAAGCAAAACTGCTTTAAGCAAAAACATTTTAGCTTGAAGCAATTTTTTTTTTTTTTTTTTGTTTTTACTGAAAACAATTCAGAACTGAAATTATAGCTTTGGGGTTATGTTTAAAACTTTAATAAATATAATAAGCCTTGTAATATTAATAACTTCTAAATCATTTGATCTATCAATATGAAATAAAGAGCAATTGAAAGATAATATTTTTATCTTTCTTTAAATATATACTAACTTAGACTATGTAAATAAAAGTGTTTAACAAATAGGCCTACAGTTTTATAATCCTTATTATTGTATACATTTACCGAGTTAAAAATCCCCGTCAGCATAGTTCGATATAAATAGATAAATAGGCCTTTATGTTGTTTTTAAATAGTATGTTTTTTAAATTATGTATTTCTGATGTGTATATAATTAATTAGCCTGTGATTTTTCACGAGGTCTTACTAGTGTTTATAAATAACTGTTTGATAAATTTAGATTTAATATTGATGATACAAATGATACGCACATGCGCAACACCAAATGTTTCACCTTCCAGCAATGGTCGTTGTTTGTGAGACGAGCACTGCCAATTCTGCTTAAACGTGCTGGATTACGCTTCAAAGCGTTTTTGCTTCTTGCTCGATCACGCTTAAATGTGTTTAAACGTGCTGTACAGCGTTTTTTTCGTTTTGCTCCATCGTGCTCAAATGAGCTGTACAGCGTTTTGTATTTATGCTAGATAAGTGTGCGGTATTCCTATCTTACGCATAGGAAATAAATGTTCGAGCAAGTTTAAACAAAAACGTTTTTTGCTTAAAGCAGTTTTGTTGAATAAGTGTGCGGCCGGCCTAAGTCGAATTGAAAAACTAATAGCATTTAGCGGGTAGCAAATTCGATGTTCTACAAGATGGTTTTCTTGATTTTTTCCTTATCTCTAACGGTTAGCTCACAAAATGGCCGCAAACTTCAAATTTGTTAAAAATCGTTAAGTTTTTTTATTTAACCATGTTGTTATACGTTTATTCTTTATATATATTCATAAAACCTTATAATTTATGGAGAGTTGGAGAGAGAGAGAGAGAGCGTGCTCTACCTGCTGTCTTGCTCTTTCCTGCGCTACGTCAGTGTGGCCGCTGTGACTGTGAGTGAGTTGTGGTTACTTCCTTACTGGCACACTATTTTTAACCTAAGCTCAAAACCACATTTGTTATTTTCAATGAGCGAGATCTACTGTTCACAGAACTACTAGTTTAATAATATAGACAAAAATATAACGATATATACTAATTTTGCAACATTAATTTTAAAATATACATACCTTCCCTTTTAAGAATTTAAAATGGTGTTTTTTAAGAAATGGAGAAAAGAATGCAGCTTTATTCCTGGCGTAAGTGAGAATAAATTTTGACACTTTTGCTTTAATATTGGGGTATTTGTTATTTAATTCTCAGCGACCTTAGGAAACGATTTTAATGTTAGTTTCCTTAAGAATCTAGGCATTCTGGTTTGTTGTTTATTGTAAATGCACTTTATAGTTTTGCTATTTTACAATCTAAATTATAAATTTAAATAACGTGGTTAATGAAATGAATAACAAAAGTTGATGTTGTTACATCTTTATAATCCGCATTATTGTAGTAATTTATCAACACATTTTCATTATTATAATTGAGTACCGAATTGCTTTAGTAAGAATTTCGTAGTATTTTAACATATAAAGATATAACGGTGTTTTTCAAATAAATTATATTTATTATTGTCATGGAATGCATTAAATGAACATTGCAGTATTTTACCAATAACGTATTTGATTATATCTTTCTACTACAGTGTCACAGAGTTAGTAGTAGCTATTTCAATGTACTAAGTTTTAGAATGCGTTATTCTATTTTAGATTACATTAAACTCTAATGCACAGAAGCAATTGATAAATGGAATGCTTTTGCTCTATCCAAGTTACCTGCACGTTATCAAGTTATCGAGGAGGGTTTCGTTGATTGGAAATTTTAAATTCTACTAAAGTGTTCACGGAAGTTTTAACTTATATAAGATGTATTTTAACTGTATATTTGTTTTATTGAAGAGCAGCAGTCATAATGTGACAAACAATGCACGGAGCTTTATCAAATGTTTTAGAAATACACAAACTTTACATTTGAGTTCTGGGAAAATAGTTAGGTTTTGTTTTTCTCCTCAAAACCTCGCGTGTTTACTTTACTAAAACCACGGTCTAATGATTTTATTAATGATGTCTATACTCTCGCAGTCCGACAATTACAAAGCTTATTTACCATATTTCCACTGGGTGGGAGATTAAACCTTTTTGAAAATTATAATTTAGTTTGATGTTATTTTGTCTTAATAATTTTGCCTGGTAATAATTAAAACAAATACAATCAAGGAAACAAGTACGTTCACTTTATTATTATACAAACTCAAAGACTGTAATTACATGAATGTCAATGCTTTCATAAACATAAGGTTTCAATGCGATTACAAAATTCAAAGTAGGTTTATATTTATTTACAGGTAGATGTTTTGTGTCCGCATTTAATAACCCACGCAATCCTCTGTATGCGATAATATTTTACAACATTATTTCACCACAGAAGTTACTGACTTGCTCAAACGTAAGGAATACGATTTGGTTAGTGCAATATAAACTTTGTATTATAACAAAGCTATTTGCAAGTTGAAATATTTTAACCTAGTGTTTTAACGACGAATATTAGATGTTACAATAAAATTATTAAAATATGACTTATGACTTGCCCACACGTTTTTCTTAAATTAATAGTTCAATTATATGAAGTCGTATTAAAAATAATTAATACCGATCAAAGATTTTCATGAAATGGTGATTTCATGAATAACAATGAAATTTATAAAAAAGTATTTGAACTCCCGCATTTATTTTATTGTTATCGAAATTATTTTTTTTTTAAATGGATGAAATGCTACATTAAGACAACTAAGTTGTACTCATTTTTTATAGGTAACAAACTTGTCCCATGTTCCCATTGTAAGATAATTATTGTAAAAAACTGAAATAGATATACAGGGTGTTACAAAAATGTGTGATGGGCTATACAGGACCTGATTTTACATGCAAAAATAAGTCGAAAATGTAGTATAACATTTTTTCGATTTCGGCTTAGTTTAGCCGTAATCCGCCATTTTGTTTTTTTACAAAAACTCACTGTAACTCTGGAAATAGATAAGATATCGAGTTCAAATTTGGAATAAGCATTTTATATGTTACGATTAACAAGTATACCAAACACAAAGAATTTATTTTTATAATTTTCAAAATGGCGGCCGTTACAAATTTTTAACGTGGAATATCTTGAAAACCGTTAAACTTTACAAAAAATGTACAAGAGACAAAATATTTTTCTTTTTTAACGACAGACAAAATGCTTTTTTTGTAGTTTCAGTAGGTCAAAGGATAACCGAGTTATTGACAAAAAACATAATTTCTTGGTAATTGTCTAAAAGCGAATTACGGCTTAACTAAGCCGAAATCGAAAAAGTGTTATAGGCCTACTACATTTTCGACTTATTTTTGCATGTAGAATCTGATAGCTCGCTAGAAAAATAACTACACAAATTGTTCAATTTTAAAAAATTGTGGTTTTAGGCTAATTTTGGTTGTTGTAGACAATTACCAAGAAATTATGTTTTTTGTCGATAACTCGGTTATCCTTTGACCTACTGAAAATACAAAAAAAGCATTGTGTCTGTCGTTAAAAAAGGAAAATATTTTGTCTCTTGTACATTTTTTGTAAAGTTAACGGTTTTCAAGATATTCCACGTTAAAAATTTGTAACGGCCGCCATTTTGAAAATTATAAAAATAAATTCTTTGTGTTTGGTATACTTGTTAATCGTAACATATAACATGCTTATTCCAAATTTGAACCCGATATCTTATCTATTTCCAGAGTTACAGTGAGTTTTTGTAAAAAAACAAAATGGCGGATTACGGCTAAACTAAGCCGAAATCTAAAAAAAGGTTATACTACATTTTCGACTTATTTTTGCATGTAGAATCAGGTCCTGTATAGCCCATCACACATTTTTGTAACACCCTGTATAATTAAGTTGCAGAAGTTTTCTAGGTCATACCTAAATTTGAATTAGGATTTCTATATCTCATATATTAATATACCAGCTTTGGCCAGCATAAGTCATAACAGGCATCTAAATTGTTTCCATTTTTCCAACATCTGCTAGACCAATAATTTTGTAAAACCGCGATAATACCTAAGCATAGGATTGCGGGCTTTATGAGGATGTTCATAAAGTGGTTTATGAGTTAAATTTTAATAACCAAAATGTTATGTTTTTAGTATAATAAGAAATTAATTAGGTATATATAGTAGTATCTAGTGATTGTTTTTAAAATTATAATTAATTTTGATTAAATTTGGATTGTCAGGTCTAAAGAAGCCATGCAACCACTCAAGAACAAAACATAGGAAAATAAATATGAAGTACAAATAAAATAAAACTATTACATTAAATATATAATGTAAAGCATTTTTATAAAATTTTCTAATAATTGGCAAAATAAGGTAGAAACGAGTTTCCCACGCCCTGCTCACATAGCATTAATAACGTCTTCTTTTTTAAATGGTTAAACTACTTTCAATCATCCAAATAGTTGAACATTAAAAATAATCTAGAGAAATTAACGTCAAATAAACTACTCACTCAAATGAAATGTTAAAAATTTGCTAACCAAATATTTTAAGTTTCGTTTATCACTCTTCATCGTACTTCCTCCATTTAACAAGATTTATAAATCACATTTCAATGATAGTACTTTCAGTAAACGTAAATGCAGAACTAAACATCAATTTTAAAAGGAATATTTTTTTGTATTTGTAAACACTTGAAAACAAACTACGATGAAATGTTCCCTATTAAATTAATTTTTTTTCTTCATTTAACTTTTTGGAATTTGCCACCTCAGTCACAAAATAAAAGCCCGAAATCAATTAAAACAGAGGGCGCTCTATTACTTTTATACCTATCAAACTAAAGGTTTTTACTAATTCCGGAAAATACCACTTGTTATGTACTACTAATACACATTATAACTAGTAAAATTTGTTAAAATGCCTGAATAATATTTGTCTTTTACTACATTTGAACTATTTATTACACTATTTTATCTTCAATTTTAGTGATTGTAAGGATATTTATTTCTTAAAAACTATAAAACATTAACCAACTCAAGTGCAGTCTTCGTATCCTTGTTGCAACTACATGTGCAATGCCAGCAAAACACTTCAGAAAATGTGTTTGGAAATGTTTATTATAATAGTTCTATAGTAATATAGTAGTAATATAAGAAGTAGGCCGATATCACTCGCTGTTTAGCAATACTCTTTCATGTGCAAAATAATAATTTTGGTAAATCTAAACTACAGAAAAGTAACCATATTACATATTAGTCAGGCGTTAAGATACTTAACGAATGATAAATTTAAGCTATAACAAATCTGCAACAGTATATGGGTACAGTTTATATTGAATAACTAATTAGTTTTGTGTTACTTATCAATTGAAATAAACAAAACGTATACAATATGCTGTATACAGCCTAACTGAACCTACGTCCTTTCAAAAAGAAAAACAAAAACAAATTTTGAAATCAAGTCACTTATTTAGCAGACTTTCAAATACAGGTGAACGTGGTTTGACTGCTAATACATTATAATATTGTTTGTCAGGATGTGAATGTGGAAACGCTGGAAATATGAGGATTTGAAAGCGTATCAATATAATCAAGGCTTTAAAACTCTGGCTTCAAAGTAAGAGCCCTTGTTTCAGTTTTACCAGTAAACACCGAGTGTACTAAAACTTCACCCGTTTTAAATTAATCATGCAGGACACGTTTTAAATTAAGTTTCTTTATTGCGTTAAAATTTTATTTTAAATACTAAAAAAA
>JAGFPH010002033.1:24817-88304 GCA_018207615.1 Philaenus spumarius
CTTGCTGGTTCTTTTAACCATTATTATAACTGCTGTTATAAAACGTACAGTACTTAAAATAATTTGATTTGAACAATTAACATTATTTACCCTCTTATCTTTGGAATTACTATTATTCCTACACCTCTATTATAAAGAAAACATAAGATGATTTATGTGTTTAGAAGGTTCCAAAAGGGTTGGCGTGCGGAGCACGCGAGGGTTTCCCGTAGTTTAATATAAATAAATTTAACCCATAATCATTTGTTATTAATATGAAAAAATTATAGGGCTATTCAAACATAACCGTGTAACCTACATTACGATAAAATCTGTTAATAATAATGAAATAGTCAATATTTCGTAAAAAAATAACTTTATGAATAGGAAGAGTTAGAATTTTAAATAATGTTAAAAACAATACAGATAAGAGCAAGGCTAACTTACATTTTAAAAAAATGTAACATTCAACAGATTTAAAAATACTATAATCTTATTAGATTTAAATGCTTTGATAATAATTAATTAAATTTGTTTGCTGTTATCTTCAGAGATTGAACTTTTCATTAAAATACTGTAGGTAGGTGGCATATACTATAATTTGATCAAGTTGTTATCCTAGGCCTATGAGTCATGGTTCTTAGAATGGGGATACATTCAAAGTGAAGTTATTTAAAATGTAAGCCTAACTAGATATTGGGGAGGCCTTCTCAAAATAATGCTACAATTTACCGCTAAGCTACATTTTTTTAAACAAAATATTTTTAGAGAATGCAATACGATTAGTAAAATGCTGCATTGGCTAAATAAGGGATAAATTGGGTAATAGCATACAATGACTGGGTCAACTTCAATTGTATGATATTTTAGTTAGACAATATTGTTACCGACACATTGTTTTAAAATTATTTATTATTTTTAAAAGTATAAAAATCATCTCTGAACGGAGGATACACAGCTGTAACGGAGTAGAGGCCAAGGATGTGCAGAGTAATACAGAGTAGACTTAAGTATCAAAAGAGAGTGAATAATTTACAAATCGGAAAGTCAGCTTAATAAAATACTATATTTTATTGTACATTCATTTGTAATTCAAAAATTATGATATAAAAAAAAAATTAAATAGTGTGCTTAAGACTACAGTGACTTGATAGATAGACTTGACAGATAGAGCCTCTATCTAGTCACTGTACAGTGACTAGATAGAGACAGTGTGGCCACATGAAAGCGGCCGCCATGTTTTTCCTAAAAGTAATGTTATCTGCCATAAAGTATAATGTAATTTACTTTCAAAATATTTATAAGACCTTTTGTTTTATTTCATAAAGGCCTCGTAAACAACTTTTTAAATGTTAAAAAGTAGTTAGAAAGCAGATATGTTGTTTAAAATGAAATAACATATAAAGAATAATGATTTAGCCTACTATCACATTTTTTACTAGATTATGCCGATAGTTGAGTAGCCTACATACTGGACGTTAATTACAAAACAAACTAATAAAGCTATATAAAAACAAGTTGCACTATTATTTTCTTTGTTCAATTCTACTTTAAAAAAACACTTTGCAGTTCAATTACATTATTTATGCGGTTTATTTGAATAAAAGTCAAGGTTTTGTATTATTTTCAAGGAAAAAAATTTTCAATAATTTGTAGCTACAGTATCTGAAAAAGTATTTTACTGGTCATAATGAAATTTTTTTAACTAAATTTAATTCTCAACTTATATAACAAATGCACCATAAATTTTAAACAACAATTTTGTTGCTTAAAATTCCCCAGAGTTAAAGTTTTGTGTCAAGTTAATTATGAAATTTGTTTTTACTGATTTTAGGTTTCAATTCAGTTTGAAAAGCAAAATCTTATAAATGATTTTCTTAAAGCTAAATTTGAAATTTTTCCTAACTTAATGAATAAATTAAAATATCAAAAATTCAAAGTAAAACAAAACTAAAAATAAAACAACGAATAGGCCTAAATCAAAATGCAAAATTATTATCCTGTTGTTAATTAGCCTTTTTTATCAATGAATAAATTTTACAAATTAAATATTTTCAAAGTTACACTTTCTGATTTTTACAATGCATTTATTTCCATCTGATTTTTTTAATAATAAGCGAAGCAATTAAAACTTTCCTAACTAACTCATTTATTTCAATTTCAATTGAAAGCTAATAATAAAATTAATGTCTCTAACAACAATTTAACATCGAAATTACAATTCTTTGATTTTGAGGTTAGGCAATTCAAGATTTTCAAGTTTAAGTTATTCAAAGCCGAAAAACAGGTTTCATTATTAATTTCACTCATTATTTCAATTAGGCCTACTTATTAATGTGATTCTTGCCTTAGATTGTACCTTCACCAAGACTAAAAGAAAGAAAAAATAAAGATGATAATTTAATTTGAAAACTATAAACAAACGTAGGGCTAACACGGACGAAATTATTGGTTTGGGACAAAAACAGTTCTTAAAATTGCGTAATACTAATATTTATTGCATTTATCTTTTCTATTGATAAAAAGGATTAGCCTATGTTATGAACTTTTTAAAATGTTGTAAATAAAAGACTTTTGGTATGTACTTACTTCTGAAATATGCGCGCTGAAACGATTCCGTAGAGTGGTGGGATTAGCCTAATCTGCAGTTATTTCCTTATTAATTTGGTGCAATATCACATACTTCAACACAAATCGCTTTAAAATAACTATTACGTTTATTTTAAAGTAAAAACTAACAAATATCTGTTAAAAAATCGGTAAAATCGCTTTTACAATATGTGAACGTGAATGAATGTAATGTAAACAGATACGAATTTAGGAAAAACATGGCTGCCGACATCTTGACCAATAGGAAACAAGACCTCACTTGGCCACACTGTCTCTATCTAGTCACTGTAGTCACTGTACTTAAGACCACACGTTGGAAGTGATAACTTCTATGACCAATTTATATTTTTTCTCCGTACTAATATTAGAGAGGAGGAGGAATAAGGATAAAAAAATTACACAAGTCGATATATTTTGAAAAAATGTTATTACATATTTTGGAATGACGTAATTAATTATTTAATAACAGATTATTAATAACTGGCAAGTATTCGTAATTTTTTATTTTAGTTATCAGTAAATATGCTTGAGATTATATTAAATTTTTTACTAGAATTCTCGGTATTCATACATTTAAATTGTATGACATATTTTGAATTGTTATAAAAACAATTAGTATACGAAAAAACAAAAAAGCGTGACGCGAGATCTCGCGAGAAATCTGGCGTGACGCGAGATTTCGAAAACATAGCCAAGTCGAAAGTGCCCAACGGGCCAATAGAAGTTATCACTTCAAAAATTAATTAAAATGTAATGTTTCATTAAAATATATGATGAGGAGGGTGTTGTAAATTGCCCATGTAGCATTTTTCTTAAATTTGTGTAGCCTATTTAATTAATATTAAAACATTGATAGATTGTGTCATCAAAAAATAGGCATGGATTGGGCGCAAATTTACTATTAGTCACAGTATATTTACCTGTATTCAACATTTAACAGTAGAATGTAAAACGTCGTTGTCTGCAAAAATATCAGCCTAGGGTCGAATAATAAATTTACGCCGAGGATTGTTTATGCATACATTAAACCTAGGATAGGCCTACATAAAGTAATGGTAGGTTAATACTCAACATTAGCCAGATAACATTCTAAGGTACTTTTGTGAGTAGCAACCCAGCCATATGGCAAAAAGTGGCATACTGAAACATTGTCAATAAAACCGTAGTTGACTTTTTGAGCACTTGAAGTTTATTTAAGTTTTTAAAGGGCAGAGATTTTGTTTCTTTAGATTTTTAGTCAGTAAAATGTGAACTTGAATATATACGTAAAATTGTCTTCCTGATCAAATTAACTAATTACTGGACAATAACAGCTAACCTATTAGTAAAATAGTAGACTCTCATCTTTGAATAATATTTAGTAAACAAAATAATGTCAATCCATTGACATCTTACCTGATATAATACTTTTCGGGGTTAAATGTGCTTTATGAAGACGTAATAACCAAATTTGATTGGTTTTTTACATTTATGTCATTAAAATATTTGATTTATAGCCTAACTGCAAAACAAATTTTATGAGGAGGCTAATAAAAAATATATAACCTAACCTGTATTCTGCAAACACAACACTAAAACAACTTAACACTTCCGTATCATAAAAAAAAACAAGAATTTACTACTGCTAATAATAACTAAAACTACAATAATAAATAATGAACTAAAAAAGTAATTTTCGTTTGAATTTTTAATATTCTTTCAACTGGGTAATCAATCAAATCAAGATGGTGCGTTAGCTCTTTTTGATCTCTTAGGTTAGGTCATTAATCTGCAAATGCAAAGCTGGAACTTTGAGGATGAACAACGGATTTTTTGTAATGGCGGATAGAATAATGGCGGATTCGCGATGTCACCGATGCACGCTAAATGTTATAGAATCATGAACTTTATTAATAACTTTATATCACTTAATCTAACAATATAACCGATTTTTAAATAATGTTTATTACACGTAAATATTAATATAATAAGGAATTAATAAAGATAATTTTATACAGACTAACTCCCAACATTGGCCCAACAGAAAATTTCATTGTTGGCCCAACAGAAGGAATTATTGGTTGGGCCTCTGTTGGCAATATGTTGGCACCCCAACCCACCATTCCCCAACGGTGCCGACAATTCCCCAACGTTGGGCCAACGATGTGTGCTACTTGGGTAGCTAACAGCCCTGACTCCTAAATCCGGCCCTGGTTCCAACCCAGCACGTAGGTTGTACTCATTGAAAACAACACCTGATTCTTGACAGACAGAACAACCTGGTTTCTATCAAACTTCATCAATTAGTCCATTTCTCTTGAATACATAAAGCTCCTTACTTACTTCAAGCTATACTATACTGAATATAAAATAGTTGAATTTACACTTGTGTGGTCTTCAAATGACTAAAAATAGCAGACATTGTTTTCACGCTCCCACTGCAAAAAACGTCATGCTATTGTGTCGACGACCCCTCGATATATATTATTTACTACTTATCAAAACATTTCCGTCGTCTGATAAATGATCCTAAGTACCTAAGTATGTTATAAAGAAAACGTACATACAGCGATAAAATTCGAGATTTATAACCTTATTTTTGTCGTACGAAACTCCCCTGTTGGTTGTTTATTGTATTATATCTGATTTTTTATCCTATTATTTTGTGCTTATATATGTAGTTTGTAATATGTTGGAGATGGAACTTCTTCAAACATTATTTTTCTTACAATAAACAGTATAGTCAGTAAACCAAAAGAATTATACTAGACTACAGTTTACAGTCGTGGTCATAGAAATTGCATCACCTATGATTGTTATCTTTTTGATCCTAAATGTGTAAACAAATCCTAAATAAATATATTGCAAAGCCTAAGATTAAAGATGAGTTGAAACAGGCAATCGAAAAGTGTTTAATGAGGAGATTAGTGACGAAATCATAAAAAATTTGATCGACTCAATGCCAAACAGGATCGCCGCAGTTATCACGGCTAATGGCGGTTCAACAAAATACTAGTTTATATTAATATTTCAATAAATATATTTTTATACAATTTTTCCAAATAAATTCATAAGAGTACCGTTTGTAAAAAACAATTTTTTTCTTAAATTCCTTTCTTAAAATGTGATGATTATTTTTGTCTGAATATGAAAAAAATGTATTTCTATATAAGCTACAGGTACTTAAATTTATAGTTCTTTCAAAGAATATAAATTAGGGTTCGGTTTATCAAGCTCAGCCCATTTAGGATGTTTTTAAAATATCTTAACAATAAAACACTCTTTATTTAGTTAGTCTGTATAGTTTGTATTCGTGAGTGTTTATAATAATTACTTAGCTCGGTTTTTACTAAGTTAGTCTGTATAGTTTGTGTTCATGAGAGGTTTATAAAAACACTTTAAATTTATATGATTATAAGTTAATACAGAATAGAAATAAACTGCCCTTTCCTGATAATCTCTCATACAATTGAATGTAGCAAGAAAAGTTAAGAACATGTGTTCCTATACACTTATTACAACAAAACTTCACTTGTAAATCTAAGTAACAAATAAATCGACCACGCAGCTGGACCGCTGACGTGAATTGAGCAAATTTCCAAAATTATGTTTATATGCCTATGTTTTAGGGTTTCAACCAAAAATTTGGGAAATAGGTCTACTCACGAAGGCGTTGAACAGCTGTTTGTGTGTACGCAATATATTAGTAGAATTTTTTTGCGCCTAGTGGCCTGCGAGTTTGCACCACTTGGCTTCGAACCGTGTACTTTATGGTATTTTACGTTTTAGTCGATTTTGGGGGAACCAAGCGAGCTAAAAGGTTGCGTAAAAAAACAAAATGTGCAGAATATCATCTTACATTTATATTTTTAGAAAAAACTCTAAAAAAAATTTAATTCTCGTAGTAAAAATTTAAAAATATTGTTACTTCCGGTCAAAAAACGTACTTCCGGTTGTTGGATTTTTTTGGCTAACGAATTCGTCCGAGCGACATAGACAACCAACATGTGTACCAAATTTGGACCAAATCGGACTTAAAATGCGGCCGCTAGAGTGCGAACACATATATATATATGAATTTTAATGACACCCCAAAACGTGTTCTGGGGACCATGATCGGTGCTCATTTGCTACTCCCGACCTTGGGTCTCACCATAAGTGCCACTGCAATAGCTCATTTTTCCTATGGAAATTCGCTAATAATGGCTTGGATAGCAACTGTGAGCATTAAAAATGTGCATTGGACTGCCTTCTACAGGCAGGGGCGGTCCCAGCCTTAAGTTTTGGGGGTTCTGCGTCGTGCGTTTTATTTATAGTACCTATCTAATTACAGGTCAACGAACTCCCAACCTAAAATCTAAGCTTTAGCTTTAAGCGACATCTTAAACTTGTCAAGTTTTTAATTGACCCATTTCAGATATAAGAACTACGATGATCTAATTTGATTGTTGGCCAATAAATGGCAGTAAATGTTTTTATTTTAATGGTGCTGAATTATGATAAATTTATAGTTCTTTCAAAGGATATAAATTGGGGTTCTGTTTTTCAAGCTCAGTCCGTTTAGGGTGTTTTTGAAATATTTTGAAAAATTTTAATAATAAAACACTTTTAACACAGACTAGTAAAACAAATCATTTATAAAATTTGTTCCTAAAGTATCCTAACAATACTGTCTTACTACAGCATAAGTATTTCCTTTAAAACAAAATTAATAAAATGTTATTCCCGAACAAAATAAGTATTATACAGATCTGTTTAGCTCAATAAACTGAATCCAAAGCAGAAATAGAAGACAATTAAGTACTTAATTGGAGACGGAAAAAACAATAGCGAAAATTGCTTACTAAAAGGTACAAACGACCAGGACGTTTCTGATCACACAAAGGAGGTTGATATTTTTAATTCCATTTTTGTGCAGTAGCTTCTGATCTTCAAGTTAATATTGAGTTGAAAAGAAACGAATGTGAACTGGTACAAATCGCCGTCTTTGACTTTTGGAATCCATTAGAAAAATTATTTTCCCATCTGCTCATGACATCAATGGCAAATGCATTTGTGCGCTTTACTGTGAGAATCACATGGAAGAAATTCCACGGATATAGTTTTATTATATCTATTGATAAAAAAAAGGAGGAATGCTTACTAGAGCTTCTTTAAGTTTGCTTTCAAATCAACTTAATAAGGCTAATGTTTTTGACATTTATATATACATATATATGCACAATGTAAAAATATACTTTCAATAAAAATTATAGAAACATTTTACACAGTACTTGTGTTTTCAGCTCGGTACTTCCCAGACAAATCCCATCAACTGAAAAGAAAGCACAGCTTACATGTTTAGTATGTAAAGTATGTTCTGAAAAAACTAAAGAAGAAACTGGCACGGCTGGAAAAAAGGAAACCTGGTGGTGTCCAGACTGCACAGTGCCACTTTGTGTACCAGTTTGCTTCAAAAAGTACCATACTAAGGCCAATTACCTAAACTAAAGGACGGACAACTGTGCCGTTATTCGACTTTCGCGGCATTAAAATTTCACTTTCCACCAAGCTTTTACGTTTAGACAAATGCACTCTGCCTTACCGACAATGCAGTCTGTTATTCAACTCTTCTAGTTCTAGTCTTTCCCGTTATCTTGCTAAGCAGCACTCTACAGACACCACTAGTTTAGAATGTCGTAGGCTTATCTGAAACTGAACAGCTGTATATCACGTGACCGGCTCTGATAGAATTAACTTTGTTGAAGGGCGGCCATTTGCCTTCCGTTTTGTTCAACTCGACAGACGTAATGACTTGGTCTTTGTGCACAATGTGCAGTTCTTAATTTTTATAAATGTCTTAGTGCGTTAGTAATTAAAATGTTATTCTTTTAAGTCCTATTCTACTAAAAACCAGGTATGTGAATTTATATTACCAGATTGGAATGTCTTTGCTTGTCAGCTTTAACGTAGGCTTTGTTATAAAACTTTACTTGTAAGTTTAAAACTATGTGAATTTAAGTCTACATTTAATATTGTAAATAATATTTCAAACTCTTAAAGTATAATTTAATATCTATGTAATTCAATTTTCTTCTTTAAATACTTTCAGTACAGCCTAAATATTAAATTTTATGTAACTAGCCTATTTTCAAACTAAAGCCTAGCTTAGGCAATTTATATAATTTTTGTACAATATTTAAAGATGTGTAATCTTTAACAAATAAGGACCTTTAAAAAACCTATCATTTAAATAACGATATCTCTGATATATTTTGAGCCTATAACCAATGAACATTTTAAAGTTTACCATGTGGTCTTTAGACATTGTAGCAACAGTTAAAGTAACATGACAAGTTAACTTTGGTTAAGTCTTGTATTAACAGTTAACATTTTTATTTTAAAATACCTGCTTGTCACCTATTATCAAAAATTTTATAAAGGCAAACTTTTAACCTAAAGGCTTTTCACTATGTTTGGTTTTAAAGCCTACCTTAATTCTAAAAACATGTATTTTGTTTTTATATGCAGTGTATAACTGGTGCAAGTACTACCCATATGTTCTGCTTCTAAATGCAACTACAACACCATGTTTGCTTCTAAATCCAACTTCATTATGCAACTTTAATGGTTATTTTCTGCGACAGTGCCTGGTTTTTTTTTGAAGTAGCTATGAACTTAAATAAGAAATTTTACTAAAATCTGCAGTGATCTTTGTAAGAAACTTTTTGAATAGGTTGTGTACTGTTTTGTGTCTTGTAACAAATGTATAACATTTAATATATGTCTTTTATAATTAATAATCTTGGGAGGAGCGCTATAGCAAGTTTCGAACCTCAGTCCTCCAAGGACTAAAATTAGAAATTATATACATATTTTTTTATTATAGAGAGACGTCTCACAATTTCATTTAATGCTTTATTTTTTTTATTATTTAATTGTACTTAGCTTTACAGTTGGCCAAGGACATAAATGTTACTTATTAATAAATCCATGGTACTATATGTTAAATTTTTGTAATTTTGTCTAATTAATAATTTTTGTATAAACTTTGTAATCATTATTAATGGGGAGGGTTTTTCAACTTTTAAATTTTTAGGGAGGGAACTTTTAAATTAAACTTAAATTGTAAACTAACCTTTTTTTTTACTTTTCTGTATCTAAGGGCATGTAAATCTTTGATTTTTTATAACTAAGGGCATATGATATTTTTTAATTTTGGTTAATAAACCTAAATTTAATCTAGCTTTTCCTTTATTGAGTTAACCTCAATGTATCATAATGATTTTGTAAGTGATCAGCTGAGACATTTCTGCAGTTTGGTGATTTTTCTTTTAAAGGTAAGTCTTTGAACATGTCCAGTCTATGTGGCCCAGTATAGCTTCCGATTTAATTTATTCGTCTTTATCTAAGACTGGTACACTATGGAGCTATTTTTGAAAAAAATTCATAATGTTAAGCCTATGTAGTTATTTTATTTGGTACATTTCCTTAAAGCTCATTCTTTAGCCTTTAAAATTATACATATTATACTATTAACTAAGTTGAATAACACAATTTAAAAAAAATAAAAAAATACTGTACTGAAAAAACCCCCAGGAGTCATGCCCAGGGCTCACAGTGTTAACATGTATAGTTAAAAAGTCGGACCTTTAAAATTTAACACTTAACTATTATATCTCATCCCACTAAACATAATTATTTGAAGGTTTGGAGGAAATAGTTGCTTGATGGGTTGAAGAAATAAATATTGTTACTTATAAAATATCTTTAATCTATTCTGAAACAATAAATATTATATGAAACACTGACGTAACAAATTATTTTTCAGTTTATATTTTCAAATTTAAAATAAGCTTGTGCCAGATATTCAAGTTTGCAAGCCAAGTGTCATAAGTGCAAGACTGTTTCTTTCCCAGTTTCAATTAATATGCTTACCACGAGACTCTTGAAGTCTCTTCGTTTTTCCAAACCACTGTGCTTTTTTAACTTTTTGGTCATGTAAATATGTTCATGTTTTTCAACGGGTTTAATAAAATTTAATAATATAGATGACTGTGTGAATTGCTCTTCCTTGGAGGTGTATATCAGAAAATTTATTTCGAATCGGTTTCTCTATACATACGATACTAACATTACACAATATCTGTATAAATAAATAAATGAACATTATTTCTAAAGAAATAAAACTTATAAAATAAAGATATGCAAACAATCAAGATAAAAATATTCTGATTAATTTCTATTAAACATAACAACGTTAATAACAAGTGTGAATAAATTTCTTTTATAATTTAAATAGACAACAGATCGTACATTCAACATACAAAAATAATCTTTTAAAGATTATCTGATAAATATTTAAAGATTTAAAATGCAATAGGCACTACATAATTATTGTAGACTATGTACAGATTCCCACGTAAAAGCACTCTCTAATGATGATTCAATGATTCCCACTCATAAACTTGAAACCCTTGACAAAATGTAAATCATCAGTTGTTAGTTCAGAGTTTCTTTTACTTTATTTAATAGAGGGTTGGGCCACTTTTACATGGGACAACTGTATTATAAAGTGAGTAAGCGTAAATTCAGTTCCACATTTAGTTTCAAGCTTCGTACAACTTTACTAAGACTAAAATAGTTTGAAAGGAAATAGATAACAATTCAAGTGTATTTACATATATCTGGACTACAATGATTTCCCTTTTCTTTAACTGTTTAACAGATTGGCTACCGTGAGGGATATTTCAGAATGCTCAGTAATACTATTATATTTTCACGTATTACTGTGCATGGGTAAATTACACGAGTTGTGCCAATGGCAATTGTGACCTTACTTATATTTTATTTATCACACACATAGTGCTGGGCTGGCTGCACCTATAAATTTGAACAACTATACATAACAATAACTTTAAACATGTTTACTCTTTTTAATTTTATCTTAGCATTACCATTTACACTTTATATAATTAACACAATTTATTTTCAAATATTGATTTGAACTTTGAAAACATTTAACAATTAATTATTCCAATAAAATAAGGAAAAATCATATCCACAAGTTCTTGAAGACAAACTCCAGGAGATCATTTGAGATTGATATTGGCTGTTTTGTAAATTTTACTCATCTGCATGCAGCAGGGCCTTTAACCTATTTAAATAAAATCTTTTGCCATATTTTTTTGTCAGGAGATTTGAAAAACTGAAATATATTTTTCGGTTGAAGGAGGCACTTAAACAAAAATATACTAATTTAAAAAGAGGCAAGTTAAAATATTATTTAATATAAGCAAGTCTGTTACACAGACAGGTCTATTTGATGGGCAGCAACTCTGGTTACGGCAAATACGGTGCATCACCAAGGACAAACATTGCTGCGAGTCTTCCAAGCAGAAATGTTAGCAAACACTGCCTGTGCCCATTTAGGATTGTCGAAAGGATACAGAAATAGACATATGCTAATCCTCTTTGACGGCCAAGGAGCATTTAAAGCGCTGGAATCACATCTAAACTGGTGAAGGAATGCCTCTAACCAAACTTTCCACAATAAATATGGACACCGTGGCAAATAAGGGAATGAGATGTCAGATACTCTTGCAAAGGTAGGAGCAACCGCACACTTTATGGGGTTGGAACCAATGTGCTGCTTTAGCCGTAGCACGCCGAAGAGTGCAGTAAACTGGGCCAGGGAAGAGCAACGCCATAGATGGTGTAGATGGGCACATACAAAGTAAATGACTGATCAAGGGACCAAACACCAAGCTCACCAAGTCTCTAATCAAGTAAAACCGACAGCAGCTCAAAAGGGTTGTAGGACGAAAACATAAAGCAACAGTGAGAGATTTGGAAGGCAACCAAAGCTGTCGGATACATATTTGATTGCGGGATTCTGGAGCGCAGGAGGAGAGAGCTCTTCGAAATTTAGCAACCAGGGGATGAAAAAGACACATACTCGGTAGAGAAAATCCCGGACCTCACAAGGGGTCAGTTTCTAACCAGCTATGAGCAGCACAATAAACCAAGGGTTGACGTGCAAGGAAACCTTCTTCAAGGAAGAGTTCACCCAATAATAATCTAATCTAATATAAGCATACATTTATAAGAATATAGCAAAAAGATATGAATTTATGGATTGCAAAATGAAAAGGGCCACTCAGGAACAGGGATCCACTCTTCTTACACAACCTCCGGAGAGCCGAAATGGAACAACTTTGAAGACTGAAATTAAAGTCATCACTAGTGCTTTCCATATGATTTTTAACTAAAAATAGTAATTTTAATAGACTTTTCTTCCTCGTCGTACACTGTAACTTTGACAAAAGACATACAACGGTCAATACAAATTCTACAAAAAAATAAAAAGAGACATTACACTGCGACGGATCTCTTTTCATTTAGGAATCTCAAATAAACGAAGCAGCAGAAATGAAGTAGCAAAAAAGGTGGCTAACTTGAACAAGTTAGAATCAGCTAATACTATAGTAAGAAAATGTGAAAAAGGAGCAATCAAAAAGAATACAGTAGGCAAGGTTTGAAGTGAATTATATGCAGACTTTGAACTAAATATAAAAATCAAGAAATATGTAATTGTTAATATCCACCTCAATAAGGATAAAAAACGGTATTCCTGCGGCTCAAGAGTCAATATTTAAATGTTGCAAAGAATAAACCCTGTGTAACAAGCATTATCCTTAACCAGAAACTGAAAGCGAGTCATGTGTCTTCAAGGGACAACATTATTGGGTTGCCAGGAAATTGATGGACTTTAGCTTAGGGTAGCCATAAGAAACAATATAATTTTAAAATATTAAAACCATTCTAAAAAAACAAATTTAAAGCACTTTAAGATAGCAGTATAAAATTTCCAGAAACGTTAAACTTTTCAAATATTTTAAGTGACTGCCATTTTGAAATTGCTAAATATAATTTAATATCATAAATATTTTGCCAAAGTACTTAAGGTAAAGTGTGTTACGTTGAGATTTATTTAATATTTTGTTTTAAATGTGCTAAATCAATGTTAATTTGATGCTTATTTCAAAAAGCTCCTAAATGCGGGCTTTTAATTGGAATATCTGTTTAAATATTTTATAAATCAAGTCAATATTTAAAATAAAACAAGTTATTTATTTCTACAAGTCACAATGATAATTCTTAGAAAAAATTACAATGTGAACAGTAATCATTCAATCAATGTTAAAACAACCAAGTATAACAAAACTTTGAGTCGAGTAGACAGAAATTTAGATCTTTAAAAGAACAAGGCAGTACAATATTAATATTATCTCATATTACATTTCATAATGTTAAAATATTTGATGACTTTAAGCCACAGATTTGGGATTTATTGTGTTTTTATTAAAGGTATAAGAAATTTTAAATTTGTAACTTTGATTACCTTTGTTGTTTACTTCTAGAAAGTGCAGATGGATACGAAATTAAAAACCTCTGTTGCCAAGATTTAACACAGATTTGTTAATGTAGCCTCAACTTACAAATTAAATTGTTCTATGTGGATACACAAAAACTAAAGGAATTCCTTGTATTATAACTAGTAATTAAAACTCAGTAGCCAATCTGTTAAATTATTAATTTAATAATGTTGTATATTGTTTTACTTACTAAAAATTAATTACAAAATATATATTATATACACTATATTATAATAATAAATAATAATTTTTTGTTTTATTTCAAGAACTTTTTCAAGTAAAATACATTTGTAATATTATCAAATTAAAATTAATTTTTGTAGTTAGATGATTATCTTTATTCTATGGAATGTAGAATAAAAAGTGCGAGAATGCATACTTATAATATTGATAACAGTTGAAAAGGATTACCAAAAAGTAACTAACAAGTAGTTTACCTTGGTACAAAGTGTTGGACGTAATCGTGTTAAAATTGTAAACTACCATCATCTATAAAATAGAATATTGCTTTGAAAGATTATTGTGAATATTTTATCTAAAAAGTTGAAACGGCTAAATCGAAGCCATCATAAAAAACTCTTGGGTATTTTTTAAAGATCAGAATAAAATGTTAGTTTTTCAATTTTAATATTAGAGCAACTATAAATTCAGTTACTTTGTGAGCTTTCTGTGTAGCTTGTCTGTTTTTTACTTACAACACAATTTCCTGATTTGAAAATGTCTGGCCATTGTTTCTTTTTCATGATAAAACAAGTTTACAAACGGGTTTTTGTCTAGAAATAAAGACAGCTTTGTTATTGAAACTGTATAAACTAAAATAGAAAAGGGCTCATAATCTATTAGCTGCCAACTATAAAAGGAAGTCTGACCATATTTTATAATCAATATCATACCAAGAGCTGATTCTGCAACCAGTTAAAATTGTTTTGAAAAATCATCTAAAATGAAATCCGTATATATTAAATACTAGGCCTACTCATTCTTACAAATTGAGTGAGCATATAAAATTGAGGCTAGCACTAAATGTAACAAGTAAAAAAAATGTGCCATCTTGATTTTGGAAAATTAAAACGATTAACTAGAGGTATGAATATTATTGCTAAGGTAGGAAAAACTTCCTATATGTGATGAAACGATGCAACTTATAATTTCTATCTCAAACAATGAGTCTCTGACTTATGAACATCTTATTTTATAAAAGCTGGACCCCAACCTCAACACCTATTAAAATACAAATTTCTATTTTGGATAGGCCTACAACCTTAAATTTCGGAAAGTTAAAAGGAAAAATTAAGTTGGTTTTTTCATTTAAATTTTCATACATTACTTTGTACTTAAAAATTAATTGCAGGTCAGTCATTTTATTGACAACAAATTAAAAATTTTAACAAATATTATAACTTCACAATGATTGAATGAAACCCTAAACAACAAATAGAAGGGACAAAAAACAATAACAACAAGATAATGAAACGTTATGTTTATTGTACTCCCCTTATGTACATTTCAATGCCATAGTCAACATTTATTTTATTAATTGTTAATTGGATTTATATTTTTTATTATTTTAATTTATATCTACTAAGGCTTGTAACGGTTGGTGGTTCCTTCTACCAGGGTGGCTAGTGATATAATATAACCTTTTGAAATTCCCCTGACCTTTCCCTGACTAAATAACTTTTTCCCTGACCAACCTTAAAAAAAAGCTCAAACAAAACCATGCTAACTTTATTCAATCAAATTATTTTGGTAAGTAAATAAATTTTTAGGGAATTAATTAAATATTTAAATAATCACGGTAATATTATAACAGTTAAATATTTAATATTAATTAGTCAAATTATATTTTATTATATTATAACAAAAGAAATAACTAACTGTTTTTTTTAATCCAACTTTTTTTTAAGGAAGGAAAAAAGGACAAAAATCTTTATGACATTGTCTGGAGACTGAAGGTGGTGGATTTTGTAATTCAACTACAGGTTACTGATTTACATTAAATATTTAGTTAATTGATAAAAAAAAATTAAATTCAAAAACATTTAATAATAAAACTAACATTTTTAGAAACAGCTTGTTAGGGAAAGGTTTCAAGGTCATAACACGGTAAGTGCATTGAAACAAGCTGCCACAATCACTCCCGTAACTTCCAATACAGGGTTTTACGTATCAGAATACGTAGTTTTCTTATTGTTTGAAGTAGAAGTTCATCTTATCTTTAAAGTTTATTTTCTCAATTAAAAATTGTATTAATCTACAATTTTAAATAGTTATTTTTAACTATTTTCCTTAGAAATGTTATTTTTCCCTGATCTTAACCAAAATTCCCTGACTTTTCCCTGATTTTTCCAAAAAAGTTAAATTCCCTGACTTTTCCAGGTTTTTCCTGTCGCTAGCCACCCTGTCTACTCTCTACCTAGATGCACTGTGATTGGGTGTGAACGGAGAGGAGTGAGGAGGATAGAGTAAACCCTAGACTAGTTTAGTTCAGTAGGGTTAAAGCCCTCGGAAATTGATGAATATGTCATTGCAATGTACAAAGAACATAACTTTTCATTAATTTGTTCTGTTATTCTTTTTTGTTCCTTATATTTGTGGTTCGGAGTTTCATTCAACCAGTGCTCATTTGTCGCCACAGTGGTCATCACTTTTGTAAATATTAACTTTGATTTTTATTCACAAAATCAAATGAAATTCATTTCCCAAACTGTTTTGGCCTGCCAATGATTAATTTAACATAGAGCTTTAAATAAATGGAAAGGATTTCAAAATAGTTTATTTTCATAGTGAATTATAAATAGCTAATTGGTATGTTTATATTGTAGGTAGTATTTGATTTAGTTGGTTTAAAAAGTGAGCCAAAAAATGTATTTCAAATTTCAAAAAATTTAATGTTTAGGTTAGCCAAGTAAAGTTTTGTTTTTCCATTGTTTTTAATCACTTAAGTTGTATAGTGGTCGTAAATTCTTCCTGTTTCTGTAAAAATTTCAAAAGTGGAGTAAAAACTTGAAATTTTGCTTGTACATAGACTCAGTCTAACACGACCAAACACACAAAAATAATGCTTGAGTTGGTATTTTTAGTATGTTCAGTAGAAACATTAATTTTTAAGTGACAAAAAAAGTGAGGTCTCGATAATTTGACTGAATAATGTTGAACGGTGTGGAAATCTACAAATTAAGTTCATAGGTCATAAACTCCTTGCACACACTTCACACTTTCCGAGCTGAGCGTAGTTAAATCCCTCACTTCCGGAGGGACTTCTTATGAATGACTAGCAAGATAGCGCCCAATTTGAACGATGGTAAATTGCTTTGTATTCACTAATTTCCTAGGCTACTGAACCTGGACTGGTAGATGGGTTCCTACCAACTACTCAGGTAAAACATATTGCTCTAGACAAAGAGTAAACCCCCTCCTTTCTAAAAGAGAATGGAACCGCCAGTCCAGTAAAGTTAAAACCGCGCCAGTCACGTTTTGAGGGTTTAACCGCGCTCAGCACTGAAAATGTTAATGGAAATAAAATATTATACATATATTAAAAACTATAATACCAAGATAACAACAAAATACAATCTTGTTGTTTTCAGTTTCGACTTTGCAGTACATAAATTAGTTAACTATAAATATATTCAAAAGATAGGCTAACTATAACTTAACACTGTTAAAATATCACACAATACTGAGATTTTGGATTGATTGTCTATAGTATTAATATCAATAAAAATAAAGTTAGTGCATTTAAGGAAGACTAAAGTTCAACTTTTTATGCAATTATATTTGATTCTGTAACCTGTTATTTTCTTAAGAAAGATACTTATGCTAAAACGGAGAACACAAACAAAACAGACATGGAAGATTTTTAAATGCAATCTAGATGGTTAATTAAAAAGCTAAGGATGGAAATAATGGTACCAAATAAAAAAAAAAATGTTACAATGATTATGGATTAAATGATTTATAATAAATTACATAGATAACTAAAAAATAAATATATTATATATTCTTAAAATTAGCTTTTATAGTACCCAAAGGTGCATAAATTATAGCATAGGCAATTGTGCTATAATACAACATATACAGAATTGACAGACTTAAATATACTTTTTGGCTAACTAGAAACTTGTATCTTGAAAGTTTTATAAAGCAATCGTATTTTTTCATTATAATGTAAAATCAATCTAACTTATAAATTTATAAATCCCGAACTTCATATTTTAAAACAATAATAACATTGTGTGATCATGATTGTAAAATAAATTCATTAAGAGATGAATTGGACCCTAAATCACTTAGACTTCAAGGTGGGCTACTAAGTGAGACAGCTTCGTTTTGAAATTTCATACTGTATCAAATAACAAATTTTTGTGAGCGAAACAACAATAACTGGAAACGGATTAAGTCACAAGTTTCAAAGATTGCAGCAGCCCTTCTAACATTGCCTTAGGATCTAGTAAATGTGTAAGAAGGCCTTTTACTACTTTTATTTATGAGCTCAGGAAAACATAGCATTGAACCTTGAATTATAATTATGAAAATACAGTTTAACTGAATTTTGAAATGGGGGAAATAATATTAAGACTATTTTTCTTGCTGATTTTTTTAACGCCTATTGAAAGAAGCCTCTTCTCATCGGTGACTTTGAGCGAATTACTAATATTCTCACAAAACATCAACCTTGATTTTATACTGGCAAAAACCGTGCCAGCGTTTCTGCATTTAATTAATAACGCTTTGAGTTATGTTAGTGTTTATTTCATGCACACTTTTAAATACATCAGCTTTAACAAAAGAGACGGCAACTAAAATAGGCGGTGTTTTACAAACAATGACTATAAAATTGGATCAAAATATTTTTCACAAGTGTATTTGATGTTAAATATACCACCATTTCTTAATATGTATGTTAATTGAAAATAAATTGTTCTATTGAATAAATATTGTAATACATTTTATTAGAGAAATAAAATTTTGTATCATGATTGTAGGGCCAAAGGAGTGAAACCTGCTTGCACTATTTCCAAACACAGCATTTAATTATTGATCTTGTATGGGACATTCTGTTTCAAGACTTTGAGAAAAACCATTGCACGGACGAAATATCACCAATATGGTGCAGCACATAAGTGCGAAAAATATTAATCATATGTGTTTGTAAAAATTAATTTTTATTTTGTGGAGAATTAAAACTAATATAATTTCAATACAGTGTATTAAATACACCTAGAAGCTAAATTCACACAAATGCACAATAAATGGCCTAGGTCTGCAAAAAAGTTTTTAAGTGTAATTATACGTGGCCATTATGTTAAGTCTCTAGCATTAGCAATTCACAACCAAGAGTAGAGCCCAAATTTCATTAAAACACTATGATCTTTCGAGCCTAGAAACTCCCACGTTAAGCAAAAGCATTAGACCATCAGTTTGATATAAAAACGCACAGTAATATTTTTGATTCGGTAATATACAATGATTACACTGATTAAACAATTCAATCACACAGCTGAACCACTTGGGTGAGTTGGGTGAAATTCCAAAATTGAGTTTATATGTTTTAGGGAAATTAGTCTACTTACAATGCGTTGAATAGCTGCCTGCGTGTATGAAGTATATTATTAGAATTTGTTTGCACCTCGCCTCCAGCCCTGGCTCGTGCGCTGCTTCGTTCCACTTGCAGAGGAAAAACTAGGTGTGTGAGTTTGTACCTCGCTGGACTGCTCCCGGTCGTCGGCCTCGGATTAGAAGCTGCCATCACGTGGATTTGAGCCAGGTACTTTTATGGTATTTAAAGTTTTGATGGATATTTGGAGAGCCAGGTAGGCTATAATGTTGTGTAAAAAAAAAAAACAAAATGTACAGAATAATCTATTATATTTTTTTTTTTTAAATAAGCCTCAAAAAGTTTCATTCTAGTAAAAAAAATCTCAAAAAGTATTTACTTCCAGTTAAAAACACGCTTCCGGTTGTTGGATTTTTTTCATTTAATGAACTCGTCCGAGCGACATAAACAATTTTTAATCACACCCCAAAACGTGTCCTGGGGACCATGATCGGTGCTCATTGACCACTCCCTACCTTAGGTTTCACCATAAGTGTCACTGTGCAATAGTTCATCTTTCGTATGAAAATTCGCTAAACACAGAGGAAAGTTGGCATAAAATTAATGAGACGTAGAATACTTTAGTTACTTATGGAGTTTGTAATGGCTAAACTAGTCTGGAACTAAACTGGCCAGGGAAGCCTTCGTTCAAGTCTAAAGAAAAATCCAGGTAAACCATTAATTAAGAATTTTTTAGATCAAATTGATATTCATCTTCTTACAGAAGATCAATGACAATACTTAACTATTTGTAAAAACCTATCAGATCAAATCTGTATGATAGTAGAAAAGTGGTAACAAATAAAGAATGATATGGTGCTTACGTTAGCAGCAGTCAGGCCATTGAGTATAAAACATGAAGGCGAGAAGAAAAACAGCAGAAGATATATCTATATATATAAAATCCAAATACCACTCACTCACTGACTCATCACGAAATCTCAAAAAATACCGAACGGATTGCAATGCAATTTGGTATGTAGCTTCCTCTAGGGCCATAGGTGTTCACTAAGAAAGGTTTTCAAAAAATTCGAAATTTTAGGGGGAGTTTAAAGGGGTCAAAGTTACTAAATCAAACCACAGAACGGATTGGAATGAAATTTGGTATGTAGCTTCCTCTAGGGCCTTAGGTGCTCGATAAGAATCGTTTTTAAAAAATTCGAAATTTTAGGGGGGTTTGGGAAGGGTCAAACACCAAAAATCCCCTTAAGGAATACATAGTGTAATATATTTATTGATATATTTTTTGTTAATATACATTTAACTTTGATTTGTCTAACCGTGCAAAGCCGGATTGGGCCAGCTAGTTATTTATACATTATAAAGTATTAACTATGAAAAGAACAATTTAAAACCTGACTAACAAATTAAACCTAATCAAATGAGGATAGTAAATTTGATAATGTGTTTATTTATACCTGTATAATAACAACAAAATATGACCTAAGGAAAATTATGACCTATCAGTGCAGATAGTTTACTACCTACATTTCAACTAATTTCATAAATTACAACATGTTTCACACATTTTATAAATCCCCAAGAGCGGAATAGCTCAGTCAGTAAAGTGGAAATTCTATTCAGAATGTCAAAGATTTGAACTCAGTTATGGCACGCACTGGCTTCTTCTTTGTTTTCTACGCCTAGTTATTTGCACAGAGTGAGGCAAGAACAGCAAAAGTTATAAATTAAAAACTTCATTCTCTTTAAATTTAATATTGGATCCCACACTTCTGCCAATAATTTGACTTTATATGTGACAACAAATCACCTAGTCAATTTTTAATGAAGATTTAATTGCTAGATTAGAGCAAATGGTGATGGAGGAATGTTTAGGGAAAATTTTGGATATTCAATAATATAGCCTAGAAATAAGTTTTTAGGTTAAATTGCCGAAATGATATTTTGATTTTTCATTACAAAATGTAAAGTTATTTGAAACTGGGTAGAATGCTATCTGATTCTAAATTTCATTCTCGAATTTTTGGTATAAAAAAACCATTGTTTGAAGTAAAAAAATGTATAGGCCTAGTCCTTTGAAATTACTCATGATTTGCAGGTTATGTAGTAAAAAAGTTCAAAGTGTTATTTTGAACTAAACAATTGTGAAATTGAAATATATTTTTACATATTTCTATTTAGAACTAAATTATAAAACTTTTGTGTATTTTGAAAAAATTACAAAAATGTTTTACTATTTTTTATGTAGGCATAAAGTTGTTTTTTTCCTTCAGTTACTAAACATTTTTTGCTTTCTAAGCTAATAACTTTTACAATTTCAAAAGAAACTAATTTTTAGTGGCATATTTGAATTTCTCCTACAAAAAAGCTACGGAACACTTTTGGATTGGGGTTCATTTACTATTTTTGGCGAATTTTTAAAAATATGCTTGCAAAACGTTATAAACGGGCTTTTCAATTTTAGCTTTAATCATGCCACTTCTTGGGTTAACTTTGTTGATAAGTCCTCAAATTTGCATGGGTTTTCTTTATCATTAATAAAGTCTACAAGAATAGGTCGACCCTTGTGGCTGAAGATTAATAGGTTTATAATAAAATTATTAAAAATCGTCTGCCACAAGGTTCATCATGTCCGAAAATTCTTCCAATTTGTTTTTTAGGCTTTACTATCAATAAAGACAAATCTGTGCAAATTTGAAAACTAACAGAGTTGGGAACCAAGGAAAAATATAGTTTGGATTTGCCCTACGATTATGTTGAAAGACTATTTATGTCTTCTAAGAGACATATAAACGTCACATATAAAAAAGTTTCAGAACTTGTAAAACAAATAAAAAAACAATATTATGAGCTCTTAGCAAATAGCCAAGTTGATAACTCATACTTCAAAGTTTCGGTACATGAGCAAGGTGGTCACAAATTCTGAACTACTTTTGGTTAAACAGAAAACGAGCATAGTCCGTTCTGTTATTTGAAAATGTTGATAAGTGTATATATAGGTAGATTAAAGTTAAAAGCACTACTTTTCTTAAATTGTGAGAAATATCGAAACATAATTTTATAAAAAATTATTTCTCAAAATAGTATAAAAAACAAATTACAACAAAAATTTAATATAAAAGTTTATTTTTTTTTAACTAATCAAAGTTATCATCAAGATTATTAAATATTATTTTCATCAAATCAATAAATAATCCATGGCTTTTAAACATTTTGTTAATAAATAAAAATAGAATAAACATTATATACAAAAAAAAGGGACTACATCCTGCGGTTCAAGCAATGTTTTCCTTTCTGTGTAAAGAGATTAAGGCACAACATTTACAGGACGATTACATACACATACTGGACAGTTTGAACATTGAAAATGGTAACCTTATAAAATAACTAGATTATTTGTACAATTACATATAGGCTATATATAAATATATCTATATGCGTTTACGTTTATATAAAAATATGTTTATCTGAACTCTAAACGAGTCGGCGTGTAATGATCCATTAGATAAAGTATATCAGTCGCGTATACAACTATATCACAAGTTATCTGTCAGAAGCTAGGAATGTGAGACAGGTACGAAGATCCTTCGAAGGAGGTCCAAACTTGAAGTACTACATCAACAGTGTACGACTGAAAAACTGAATCTGCTGGTATAAATACCTATAAAAGGAAAAGTATGTGTTAGTGTATTGTATAGAGAAAGTAAAATAAAGTACTGTATTGATTAAAAAAAAGTATTATAAAAGCAATTTATAACAAAAAAAACAAATAAGTAAATTAAAATTTGAGAGTCAGTGATTGTCATATTTGATGTGAATAAAATAAATAATGGAAGGAAAATGAGGAAATCTTCAAAAGTGAATCATATCAAAATTATAAAAAAGAATAACTGTAAATGAAATAATTTGACCACACAGCTGAACCCCTGTTGTGAGTTGTGCGAATATCCAAAATTAAGTTTATATGTTTTAGAATTTGCATATAAATCCTGGCTTGGTTACGCTTGCAGCACCTTACCCTCTGCTCTTAAATTATGGACGGCACTTTGTGAGTTTGCACCTCGACCTTGCGGCATTAGGAGTCTGTCCCCACGTGAATTTGAACCGGGTAATTTTATAGTATTTAACTTTTTAATTGATTTTTGGGGAACTAGGTGGGCTATAAAGTCATGTAAAAAAACAAAATGTGCAGAGTAATCTCCTATATTTATTTTTTTAGATAAAATCCCAAAAAAAGTTTCATTATACTACGACAAACTTTAAAAATTATAATTTCTGGTCAAAAAACGTACTTCCGGTTGTTGGAATGTTTGGGCTAACGAACTCGTCTGATCGAATTAGAAAACCAAAGTGTGTACCAAATCTGACGTAAAATGGGGCCGTTTAATTGATAAATACATATATACATATCATTTTTAATGACACCTCGAAATGTGTTCTGAGGACTATGATCGGTGCTCATTGACTACTCCCCCGACCTTAGGTCCATAAAACACTGCAATAGCTCATTTTTTCTATTGAGATTCAATAAAAATTAAGCTGCAAACAAAGGGATAAAGATTTTTATTTCAGATGTATCAGTACATAAACGGACTCAAAGTTGGTAGAGTAGACAAGTTTGGTGTATTTATTCTGGAGTTGATATCCCACCCAAGAATTACATTCTTCTCAGCTCAGTAGAAATACCTTCACTAATATTCTACAAGGCCAACCTCACACATTACACTCAAAAACAACTGCGAACGACGCATGGCAGGCAGGATATAGTATCCTCATTTTAGGAAAATATTTGTCAGATAATAAGAAGCCTCTATGACCTTTGGCAGGACAGTATATTCACTAGAAACTGTGTGAATCACTATAAAACTTTGAAGTTAGTAAGACTGCATTCGTAGTGTTGACTGTATGGGAAAGGATGATCGTACCATTGTTTTTTTTGCATATTTTAAAATTAATTTTGAAGGAAAACTCAACAATCTGTTTATGTATACTACGCTTTTAATTGAAATTTACTATTATTTTTTAAATTCTTACTAGCTGTATTTTTGAAGAAAATAAGAGCTATTACACTCGACCCAACTTGAAAACGGTTAGTTGAAGGAGAGTAGGACTTTGTTTCTATACGTTTCAGACCATTTGGAGACGATACCCAAAATTCATTAATTTATATAAGTTTTTTTCCCGGATTGATAAATGTTTAGTAGATATGCTTCAAAATTGCTGATTTTTTGGTGAAAAGAATTCTAGTAGAATTCTTCAGATGCACTTTTTTGTTTGTTTTTCGAACCAATTCAAAATGGCGGTGTTATACCGTTTAATTCTTTTTTGTTTTGGGATTTGAGGAGTACAATTTGTGATTTATATCATTTGAAAGACAATTCAATTTACTACAATCCTGTGCAAAGGTATTTTAGGTACAGTTCCCAAACAAGGAACAAAATTTATAGGAAACTCCCAATAAATTATTTTTTTACTATCCATGTAAGATAATTGCACAATTTTTACCACTCATAAGTCCGAGTAGAATTTGTGAGTTATATCATTAGAAAGGCAATTAAATTTACTATAATCCTGTGTTAAAGGTATATTTGGTACAGTTCCTGGAACAAGAAACAAAATTCATAGGAAACTCCCAGTATTTAATACTAGTTACTCCCGCATAAGAAAAGTCGGCCATAGTAGCGGCAAAGCTGCTTACGCTTTTTTTATTTCATTTTACTGACTTTCTTTTATGGTGAAATGTGTTTAATAAAGTAGTTTAGTAGTAAATTCTTTTAAAATTATTATTAATCTAAAGCAAGAAATTTGATCAACTCTATCACTGAAAATATAATTCTGCTTCAACTTGTAAAGTAATGCCAGAAATATAGTTTTTAAATTTGCCGTACGAAAGTAACATTCAAATGGAAGGTCTTCAGGCTGTGAATTATGGATATCCAGACGGAATGAGACTTTTCCACCATTAATGTCTCTGTAGTAGGTACAGTATAGCAGACATTAACAATATAGCAATATATTAGTTCATTTGATTAAATAGCTGGCCTATTTGTTCTCAACTATTTAGTAGGTGCTAATCTAGCCAAATACTCTTTAGACAATAGACTTCTTCAGTATATTTAGTTCAAAAATACAAATCATTAAATACACAAATAAGAGAACAAATAGTGTTTTCAAAAGGAACAAAAACAAATGATGGAAAAACACGGCTTGAACCATAGAAAAGTTTCTTTTGATAAATCTAGTCACTTCATATTTGTACAAAACACATTTTGTAGTGGCTTCGATTATTATTCAATTGATGCAAAAACACAACGAAAAAGTTAAAGATAAAGAAAAAAAAGATAACATTTGGTACAATTTAAATGATTATGATTAAAATTTAAACCCATATGCATAAAATCCACCTACAAATTTACTAGCCTTCCGAAAAGAAAATATTTTTGAAAACTTGTTTTTATAGGATTTCTGAATTAATAAATGACTAGTGGACCCGAAAATGCTTCGCTATTGCTTGATTTGATTTTAAGGGTAGTTATCCCATTTCATTCCTTTGACTTAAGTAATCGAATTGAAAATGGTTTTTATGTCACTTAAGAATAAAATTATATTCAGTTTTTGATCCAAATCAGTTGTTGATCAAAATCAGCTGTTGATCAAAATCAGCTGTTTTAAGCTTTTCATACGAACAGCTGTTTTTTGTGCCCCTAATAAAATCAAAAGAAATCTTTCTTCTTCTTCATTAAGATTGACCTTCCATAAGATTAACATTGAAACTTTGAGGGCCACTGGGGCGTATCCCTGAGGACCGATGTAAATTATAATGGGATTCTGCTCATCTACAGGACACTACCTTTCTAACGGTATGCGCGAATTTCTCCTACGATGCACACAAGCTGAGAAAAAAGGACGACAAGTTTTGTGCTTGCCTATTAATATTTAGATTGGATCAAATCATATCAAAGGAAAATATAAATGGCAACCAAGAATTTTTAAGACGATATGAATGTTGGTCTAGAAATTCCTGTTGAGCTTGGCCATCTTTTGTTTTCCAGAAAGGAGATTTGTTCGGGTTCCGAGGCATGACAATAGTTGAAAACTGGCAAATAAACGAGCGGAAAAGCCACGGTCTCTGAGGCAATTATTGATACATCAACAGGATATGAAACAGAAAGATGGGTTGGTCGGAATACTCTAAAAAATAGAAGGTGATTTTGAAGGGTTACAAAAGTTATAAATAGCCTGAACAAAGAACTACTACTGACTGAAGATGGTGGTTTGCCTTCTGGGTGGACAGAACTCGCCGGAAAGACCAACAAATGCAATTGAGAGTTTGTTGAATGTTTATGAAATGACTTCACAGTCTATGAGTTTGATGTGTCGGAAATGTTATCTTGATTACGTTTATCCTGAGAATAGGAGAGATCTTTGAACCCTTCAGTTCTTTGTAAAATGAATAGGTCTGATGTGAACTGAGTCTGGGCCTGGTTTCAGTCCAGTGATCCTAGAAGTAGTTTTATAATATAGATAATAATAAATAAATCTTTTGCTGTTGTCAGACAAAATGACTTAGAAAATAACCAATACTTAGTGCAAGCATAATATAATAATTAATTGTTAGTCTCCATTCCGAATATTGATATACTAAAAATACAGGACTTACCGTTTTCAGTATTCTGTTTTTCGTTGTTAAAACGACAGCCATTTCGACTATTCATCCATTATAAACAAAAAATACTTACACGCCTGTATTATTTAAACCTATTGACTCATGAGTCGACTACATATGATGATGTCCTGGTGTGTACTGTTGGTATGCAGGAGATAATCGATGGGAAGGAGTGGTGTGTTATCTACCTGCGTCAATTCTGGATTTGTTCCTGATATAAGACAATGATGTCAAAAATTTTCCGAATATCATCCTGAATGACCATGGTTACTCCAGCGTAGAAGATATCTTCCAAATACTATATCGATATAAAAACGGAAAGTTGATGAACGCTACACTCAATTTCACGTTCACCGTGCAGTACAAGTCTTACGGGAGATACTATCATTACAGGAAACATCACGTTTATTGTCATGCGGGTTGTGTCAACTGACCGAGCAACATGGGAGTTGATGTTATGTTTTTTATGGTTAGTCTCACTGAAACTGCCATTTGGATAACATGGCTTATGGGTGCTCTGTACTGCACGGTGAACGTGAAATCGAGGGTAGAACACTTCGAAGTGTTCAATTATACAAGAACTATAAAATAGATAGTAGCATGCTATTGAATGAAAAGCTAAACTTCGAATGCAACGCGTCATACGACACGGTATTGACACAGGTAGATAACCCATCACTCCTTGCCATCGATACCAGCAGTACGCACTGGGACATCATCTAATGTAGTCAACTCAAGCTCAATAGGTTTAAATAACATGGGCTTATAAGTGTTGCAATTATGTGTAAGTATTTGTGTAATAATTATGATGAAGCGAAATCTGAAAAGAAACTTGAACATGGCTGAATATTTGAAACGGCCGTCGTTTAATGATGAAATACGGAATATTGAAGACAGTAAGTTCTATATTTAATAATATGCAAACATAATGTTATAATATCAATTTATAGCAATGATCTCTCGTTAAAATAAATGTCATTGAATCTGCAATGAACAAATGTATAAATAAAGGATAACATAATGTGTTTGATTATACCATTACTTAATAGAAGACGACTTTAACTTCCATTTGTCATAAATGATAAAAAATTCTACAAATATCAGCTCGATCAAATTTTTTTTTGAGAACTGATACATTTAAACTACTTTCGTTTTTTTTTGCAATGTTACCTTTATACTTAATGGTTTTCCAGAATATCGATTACATGAATTCTTTAGGAATTTGAGCCTTATGCGACTTTGTAAAAAGCTTTCCAAGGAGTTAAATACGAGGTGTGATAAAAAAATACCGTGAATGAACTTGTATAGCAGCAACTGCTGATGCTACATCCATTTGATCTAATATCCGATAGCCTGATCTGTTGAGACAGGCTGCGTCAAGTTTTAACACATTCTGACTTGTCCGTCAGCTTCCAGAGCAGCTAGAGGCAAAACAAGTGCCAAAGAAGCTCATGAAATGTTAAAAGCAGTGGAACTGATGATGTTTCGAAATGCGTCATAAACATACGCCGAACGAGTCACACTTCGGATAAAAGGTAAATTTAGTTAACATCTGTGTATGGCGATAATATGGTAACTCTGAAGACGGTTTACAAGTGGTATGAAAGCGGAAATGAGTCGGTTGAAGATGAGGGATGGTCGGGACATCCATCGACCTCAAAAACATGCAAAATGAGGCCAAACTTGTTCGTTCAAACAGGTGAATGACTATTCGAGAGCCTACCAAAGAACTTCATCTCGTATAGGTCCATGCAAATCATTTTAACTGATAATTTGCAAATGAGACGAGTGAGTGCAACATTTTTTTCAAGACCTTAGACTAATGAACAGAAGGAAAACCATGTCACAGTTTGTACAGAACTGAAGTTTCGTCCTCATGCCCAAAATTCTAACTGGAGATGAACGTTGTGACTATGACCCTGAGAAAGATCCAGAGTTCTCAATGAAAACTTGTAACTCCCCGTGTCCTAAAAAGGCACGTCAGTCAAAGTCGAACATCAAGGTCATGCTGATTGTTTTTTTCGATAGTGCGATCAGAGTTCGTTCCTAGGGGAACAACTGTAAACTCAGAATTTTAGTCGGGCGTAATGAAACGTTTACGAAACAATGTGCGCAGAAAGAGACCAGAAAAATGGGCCAATGCCTTTCTTCTTCATCACACCGTGCCACAAGTTGCTTTTGATTCACCAGAAAACGTGTTCCTGCTTGTCCACATCCGCTTTACTCACCAGATTTAGTACCATGCGACTTCTGGGTCGTTAAAAAAATAAAATAACGTGCTAAAATAAATGTTTTGACACCATTCCCGACATTGAAAAGATCCCTTCCAGAAATGCTTCCAGTCATGGATTCCTCGTTGGGACAAGTGCATCGCTAGCCAAGGACAGTACTTTGAAGGACATTAATTTAAATTGTATGTAAGCTTATTAATTCGTAATAAAATTATTCACGGTATTTTTTGATCATCCCCTCGTATTTCACTCAAAGATTTCCATGAGTTTTTATTTATCAATGTATAGAATTTTCATTTTACTTTTCTTTTAAAGTTTTTATAATTTTGAGCTAGTAAGGATTACATTGGTAACAATTAGGAGCATTAAATAGAAATGTATAACCTAAGAAAACATAGTCATTCAACACCTTAGTCACTCGATTGAAAATTTTCACAATACTAATTACGGTAACTGATTTGGCTGTCTTTATAATCAAATCTGAGTAATGTAATTTCCAGAAATGACTTCACTAAAAAACAAATTGTCTGGTTGAGATGCAACTTTTTTCGATGTTCACCTATGCACAGCCCGTCAAATGACAGGGTAGTATCACCATACTGTTTTATTGCTTTCCACTACATACACTTATAACACAAAACCCACTGTCCTTTGACATAATATTTTGTAAATTGTTAGATACTTACCAGATTTTATTCAGAGATAAAATGGCCTTAGCAAACACCTTATATATAAACAGTTGATACGAAATAAATGCACAAAACACATAATGGAGGGTTAGAATGTCCAAGATGAACATGTGCAGTGAATAAAATAAAACAGCTAGTGCATAAATGATACCCAAAAAGAAATTACTGTTATATAAATACATTTATTTGTTATCACAATAAAATTATTATGAAAAAAAAATCTGAACAATTCTCTTTCAGTTATGTGTAATATAAGAAGGATAATTAAATTTGATAATGTAGCAGAGAAAAGATTATCTGGACTGTTCAACACACTATAATTTAAAAAGTTTTGACATTTATGCATTTTACTGACAAATTAGAAATTAAAGCATATTACCTTTGTAAAAAATATAAGTGATACGTATTTCCTACGTATTTTTTGTTTAATGAGCAATGTAATTTAATGTAAACTACATAAGCAATAACAAGTAACAGTTTCACTGAAATACAAACTGTATTTTAAAATAATGCATATTATTGGGTAGCAGGTGTTGATTTACTAACATTAAACTTTTAACTATATATTGAGCTTCATTTGTGAAATGGTACCCTTAATGACAATAAAACTAACATAAATTCTAATAAATAATATGTTTCAGTGAAAATACAAAAATATTCACCTACAATAGTCTGAAATAAAAGTAAGAGAATCTGTGTTCAAGTTTTATACAATTAATTAAATCTTTATAATTTAAAATAATCCATTCGTATTGATTACTTAAATATTATAAAAAAGTACCAGGAGACCGAGCTAAAGCTCGATTATAAGCAGGGCTATGATTTCAATAATAAATATTGGATTATTGAGTTTTGAGGTTAGGCCTATAACATTAAATAACTAAAAAGGGTATATTCAACATTAGGCTTACCTGTAATAAAAATACAGTTTAAAGGATTAACCATAATCTCAACGCTATGCCTCAGAAATAAGTCAGTCCTAAATTAAAGTTTAATATTTCAATATCGATTTAGGCCTAGGGCCTAGTTCGCTCACGTCAATAACTATTATTGCAAATTTCCGTGAACATCGTTTAGATTAGGCCTATAACATTAAACAACTAAATAAAGGGTATGTTTATTTAGCAGAAGTATTCGTAGCCATGGTAAATATAAATAGATACAACATTAGGCTTAAAATATACAGTTTAAAAGAAAGCAGATGATTATTGTAATGGCATTGAAAACATATGCATCAGCTGTGCTTTGTATTGTTTAAAATGGACAAATTTCACTTTTTAATTTAATAAAAAGACGTAGAAAACGAATTTTCCCAGACTGGTGACCATTTCCAATCGATTTCTCGTTGCCAAAAGCCCTATTTAAAATCAAAAAATGAAAAATCCTTAGACGGAGATTCCAGATCCATTTAGCAGACAAACAATTATCTCTCGCTTTAGAAGATAAGATACTATTTATACTGTTGGCCAAAGTACTTGGTAAAAATTCACAACACAGACTGCTAAACTGAATATTAAATGTTGCATGGTAAATCCGTGGTCAGTTAGGCTCAAAAATATATTAGAACTTTGTTAAATATTCATACTATGAGTTTTGTTTTCATTAAGTAGAAGTATTTTAAAACTAGTATAGCTAATAAAATTACAAATATTTTCCAGGTGACTTTCTCGTGCTTACACATCTAGATGTTTCCAACGCTATGCATTTAAGGGTCGGCTCTAGTAAAACAGAAAGCAACCTGCGACTCCAGCGTAGCGGCTGTAGGTTACGCGGACATTGCTCATGCTAAATCCATTTAAAACCCGCAATTGTTCAAATAGCGTTTTTTTTTAAATACCAAACTCTTGGGGACAAAATTCTTCATCCGAATGGCTTGTTAATTTTTCGCTATAATTAATAGTTACAACGTAAAAAAATATTTAAAATCACCCTATAGCGGTGGTAGGTTACACGGACATTGCTCAGCCTAAATCAATTTAAAACCCGCAATTGTTCAAATAGCGTTTTTTAAAAAATACCAAACTCTTAAGGACGAAATTCTTCATGCAAATGGCTTGGTAGTTTTTCGTTATAATTAATAATGCCAACATAAAAAAATATTAAAAATTAATGTTTTAAATTGTTAATAAATATTAAACAAAATGTTTTTCTTAGTTTTGAAAAAGCCATTTGCATGCATATTGGCCATAGCTTTAAAATGACATATCATTCATAATTATCCGATAAAAAATAAAGAAAAAATTTGGATTTTAATTTAACATTGGTGTTATGTACGTAGTGTCAGCCAACATGGCCGACAGCTAGAGCCGACCCTTAAGTGTTTAAATGTACCGAAAGCTTGGAAAATATTGGCGAAAGACGGGTAGCACTAAAGTGCCAGATATTGATAAAGTTATAAAAGAAACGTGTATTTTCCTTTTTACAGTGCGGAGGAAAAGTATTTACATGTTTTTCGTTGTAAAATTGTAAGTTTACAATAAATTTGATATTCGCATCCACCATAGGTTTAATGAAATACATTAAAAAATTTTGTATAACTAGATCACCATCCTCAGCTGAAACATTAGGCAATTACCACTTTAAACAGCAAATTCTTAGAAAATTATGAATTAGAATCAGATTAATAGTGTAAGTTTGTAAGCTCTCCTTTTTGTTCTCTTACGTCTTCAGCCACAAAAGCTTACTGTGCCCAGGGAAGCAGTTATGGCAAAGCCTGATAGCACGTCCGTTCCGCTTGCTACAAGTCAGAACCTTCAACACAGTTACGCAGATTTAAACTAAAGTAATTGCTGGCATTCAGCTCCTTTCCACTACACTAGTACCTTGTCTTTAATAGTATAATCATTTATATAAAGTAAGATATTAAACTAAGCAATTAAAACAAATTTATAGTGACCAACAATTATGCCTCTCATCTTCCAGAAGATTCATGTTTTCTAATTTTATTGTCGTCCTGGCAGAGATGTCTCATGAATATCCCAAAGATCTTTCCTATTGTAGATAACAACCTGTATCCACATTTCCTGCAAAGATCTGGCCTGTCCATATTCATGGCAACTTTTTTCAACATTTAGGTGATATTTCAAATCCTAATAAAAAAGTGGAAACGACTCCTTTTAGAGTAGCTATTGTAGTTTCAGATATTGTGAAGGTTGATTTACGTAGTATCAAAAGTTATAAATTCACTTCATTATGAGCGAGCTAAAAGTTAAAAACTAACTTATAAGATACCACTTTTTAAGGCTATTATTTAAAGTATTGTAACAATGCACATAATGATTCCAAGTTTTTTTACTGCTCGATTTCCATTACAGTTTCCAAATATTTAGGCAAGAGGGATGTAAACCTTTTCCAGCTAAATGCAACCTTTTTATAAAATAAAAAGACCAATGTTGTTCACCACCAAGAAAAGGAAAGACATGCATTGGTTCGATTATTTACAAACATCAGGTAAACAGTAAAAAACTGATTGTAGCTGAAATATCCATCACCAAACCAAGACATTGTTACTACACATAAAGCTAAGATGGCGGCAGAAATAAGCGTAATGTTCGGCAGTGCCGTAGTCTCCACCAACACAGAGCAACAAAAAGCTAGTTGCAATCGTGTCGCTGCAGCAGACAATGAAGCACAAAACTAAATTGTTTGAATTCTCAAACTTACTTTAACCTACTAGACAATGCGTGTGTACCAGATTGTTCCTAGGCCATCTTGAAACTGGCTGTTTGTACCACTTCTATAACTGAAAGAATACATACATATACCATAAAATAGTCCAACATTGATTTACTTGTCAGAGTATACGTGCAGCTAATACAAGTGAATACAGCAAGCTTATAAGTGAGACAATCAACAGTTTCGAGTTTATTTACGTTTGAGCACCATTACTGCAAATATTAGCAAACTACTCATAACCAGGACAATAATTGCTACTAAATCAAATAAATATGTTGTTACCAATCAAGATTATAACGCAACCAAATTATAAAATAAAAAGCGGTTCGAATATAACTATTTTGTGTGCACTACTGCATAAAAAACAAACCAAAATTACAATAAATAATAAAAATAAAATCCCTTAGTCATAAGAAATGTAGTTTTTAAATTAAAAATTTGTGTATTTAAGGAACAAAATTCATAAATCTGACACAAACCAGTATTGACACATTCTTTGAATTTGTTGATAGAGAAAGATTTTGGCAAGCTTGTTTGCAGTTTGGTAAAATACAGTCTTAAATCTGAATGTGTTTTTAGTTCAATTAAGAAATAATTAAAAAAAAACTAATAAAGATTTAATTCCACTGAAACAGTACTGAAATAGGAGTACTGAAATAGGTCTCGATAATGGAGGAATTCCGAAACGCGTCAACAAACTTTAGTGAAAGTGTTACGTTAGGATTGGCAGAAAATTGTACTCAAACTTATTTAATTCTACAATTGGAAATAGCAACAGTGATCTATTTATGTTCTTAAAACTGTATCTGCCAATATATTTGGATGTAAGAATTAAATGTTCAGTTCACAAACAATCAAAAATATAAATCACAAAGATATTATACTATAAATGTGGCATAAAATAGTTAATAAAGCAAAAGACATAATTCCAACACTCAATTGTTATTAGAGCCTATTAAAAATGTACTCTATATTACAAAAGAATTGATGTAATACCTTGTCACGGCAGTCCCATTAAACGCTTTACCATGACCAGTCAGCGTGACTAGGTCTAATCCATGTTTTTAAAGTTTGTTTAAAAGTGTTTTTGTTTTGTGTGATGACTTCTAATGTGTTTGACGACCTGATGAAAGGATTTATTTAATTTTTTGTGTGATCTGAAGATGGGTACTTAAGCTACCCGAAACCGTGATTTTTAGGATTGGAAACGAGATAAAACAGCATGTACTGTACCTAGTCAATTAATTGATAAACAATTTAATTTCAAAACAAAGATTTTTTAAATTAAGGAAGCAAAAGTAAATGTTTAAATTAGTTTTTTATTGAACACAACCAGTAGTAATATATGACCATTGTAATACTGTATTTTATTATTTCACAACGGGTACCTATCACTTCTAAACTTTCTGCGCACAACACTACGTGAGTTACAGGCTGAAAAAGGCTACGGAATAAAGAAAGGGGTATTTGAAAATACTGTAATTTTAGATTTTTAAATTGTATTCTAAAATAGCAGTTAAATGTTAAATTTTATTGTATAATTGGGTAGAGCTGGTAGTAGTTGGCCTGATTTAAAGAAATTGTAAGTGGGCTTACGAAAGATATGTATTATATACCGCAACTGAAGACTGTGAATAGACTTCATTGAAAATGAAAATGACCATCCGGTCTAAGGTGAGTACCATTCAGAAACCACAAACATCTAATGAAAATATTAAACATATAAGTTTGACCTGCAAACAAAATCTGTAGGGCTCGATGTAGTTTACAACTTGGCATCACTACTATTATTCAAAATGTTTTACATAATCATATATTTATATGCAAATAAATAAACTACAAGATAAGGCCTACTATACAATAAAATTAAAGAACATCCTAAACTCTTTACATTTATTTAGTAACAACATTGATTAATGAATAAATAGTTTAGTCTGTAATTTTCATAGTTCATGATCTGGGGGTCTGAACCTAATGAAGTTTCCGAGAGAAAGCAAAAATAAATCTCTGGCGTGGATTAATGCATGATAGTGTGATATGACCATAAAACCAGCAGTTATTGGAAGTGTTTACAAAGGCGGAAGAGATCAGTTTATATTCGTCAAATAGAAGAGCAAAAGAACATTCTTCCAAAGGTATCCTGGAAGGTATTCCAGGTTAAAGGTATCCTGACTGATGGTTTGATAGGGCCAGTTTGATCCTATCTTGATGTCCTCATCTGACGCTACCGTACTAGTCATACGGTTAATGTTAAAAATGTTGTTTATCTATGACTTAATTCATTTTCCAGATAGGACTATTGCTGCTACAAATGCAAACACTAGAGATATGGAAACTGCTTTAAAATTTGCAAAGTAACCTATGACAGTGAAAATAATTCGACCGCACAGCTGAACCGCTGACGTGAGTTGAGGGAATTTCCAAAATGAAGTTTATATGTTTTAGGGTTTCAACCAACTATTTGGGAAATTGGTCTACTTATGAAGACGTTGAATAGCTACATGCGTGTACGATAGAATTGTTTGCACCTCAGCCTCCAACCCCGGCTAAAGCGTTGCTTCGTTCTGCTCGCAGTGAAAAAAAATGCACCTCGACCTTGCGGCTTCGCTCGCAATGGACAGAATTTGCATCCCGGCCGTAAGTCTTACAACAGAAGCTGCTCCATGGTAAAATCCCCTCATGGATTTGAACCATGTACTTTTATGGTATTGTAAGTTTAGATCGATTTTGGAACCGGACAAAGCTATAAGTTTGTGTAAAAATACAAAATGTGCACAATAATCTCCTATATTTACTTTTTTACAAAAACGAAAGTTCTCAATAAATTTTACTTCCAGTCAAAAAAGTGCTTCCTGTTGTTGGATTTTTGGCTATCGAACCACTTAGAAAACCAACGTGTGTGCCAAATTTGGACATAAAATGCGGCTGTTAGAATGTGAACACATACATACATAAATCAAATTTTTAATGACACTCCAAAACGTGCTCTGGGGAAACAGTGCTCATTGACCACGTCCGACCTTATGTCTCACCATAAGAGTCACTGCAATAGCTCATCTTTCCTATGGAAATTTGCTAAACAGTTAGGATATAAAGCTTATTACTGAAATTTGTTATAAAACGACCATCTACTTAGTTAGGCTATATGCTTGGAATTTATACTTGAGACATAGGCCTACATTTTTTGATAACACAGTATAGGTCTATTAATTAAAAATAATGAATTAAATCAATAGCAGCATATTATACTTAAGAACTACATATTAGAAATATATTGTATTGAGTTTCTGTTAAACTTTTCTACATTTAATTTATTTCCTATAAAAATATTTGTTAAACCTAAAATGTGTTCTGTTATAGAGAACAGTTTAAACGTGTTGTAAATTTTTTTAATACAAAATAATAAACAAAATTGATATTTTACAAATATTTGTTCAGTTTGTGGAAAAACTAGAAACATATCGAAATTAACAAGTTTAGAGGAAAGCCATCTTATTACTGTATATTAATGTAGTAGTTTCAGATTGTTGGCTTGATTTTGTATAATGCAGAATGGTGGTAGACCACATTACAATCCTTTGAAGTTTCTCTATTTTCGAAGTATGACAAATATAAACTAGTACATTTATTTAAACAATAATGGAACATGTAACACAACGCACAAAGTACATTAATACATGTTGCAAAACAAAGTTTAAAGCAGATACTTTAAATAGAATTACTTAAATTAAACAAATCTTGGTTGTTCTTGGATTATTTGGAAGAACTTTTAAGATCGGTAAAAGGAGTATTAATAAATTATTACGTTGTAAAATCATAATGTGGGTAAATTTTAAAAAGGATGGTAAATATTTAATTAATTTAAATACAACCGCCAACTATTAGATTACACGTTATATATTTTTCAGAATAGATTGTAACTTTGGTTTTAACTATTTATAATTATAATGATTGGATACATAATTTTTTGTTGTTTATGTGTAAAACAAAATAAGAGAAACAGTGGCTGAGTGAATAACAGTGTTTGCAGAAACAATGCAGCTTTTTGTGTGCAAAATAACAATTAGAAATATCTTTTTGTCTGTAATATACAATAATAAAACTAAATGAAATAACTGATTTCAGAAAATAAAATTGAGAAAATTGTTAATTGATTTCATTAGTTTACTTACATTGTTCTGATTATAAAAAATATAGTTGCAGGCTAATTATTTGTTTGTTTTATGGGACTGAAAATATGCTTGTTGAGTGTTGACTATGTAGCGTGAAAGTTTTTTTTCTGCAAGTTTTCTAGTTTATACAATGATGGAACCATTACAACTATAAATCGTTTAGGTCAATATGTTTTCATAGCGGCCTACCGAATATTTTGATAATACAGTACAACTTAAAGAAAGATTTTTTCATTTTAAAAAGTAGAACAGAATTTATCAGATGTTGTGAATATCATTCAGTTTTAGCCTGAGAATTTAATAATTTTGCAACCTTAACATTTTGTATTTATTGTAACTTAAATTACTGTTGAAAACAAATTAAAATAATAAGAAGTACAGTAAGACCTCGATAATATGGCACTCGATAGTCCGGCAGACCCGATAGTTCGGCATCCATCATCTTGAAAATTGGCACTCATTAAAAATTGCAGTTTTTGTAATTATTGAGTGATTTAGGCCCGGTCTACACTGTCTGTTGGCTCCGTAATCGTCAAAAAAGGTGTGTAAAAATCTACTGCTCAATAAACTTGTCCAAAACAAACATTTCAATCAACATTTCTCCTAAAAATTTAACCGATTCAAAACATTGTGTTCTCGTCGTCCTTTAAAAACTTTCCCGGTTAAAGGGACCGTTTAGCACTTTCGTTACTGACAGTATTTTGTTGAACGTATTCCACTTAATGAAGATTATTTGAACAAATTAAAGTCTTTGGAAAAAGATACATTGAATTTTTTATAAATAGTTGTTCGATTTAAAACCGCTTTGCACAGTTGGGAAGTGAAAGAAATTCGAAGAATTTGTGATAGGCTGGAGTAAAAATAGCAAACCCCCACCACGTATTAACTTAAGCCAACAACAAAGGGGAATGGAGCCGTCCCTACCTGACATAGTACATTAGTGCAGGAGTATAACTTTACTATGACGATTGTTACACTTTTTTTGCTTAACGCACTTTCTTAATGCCAGTTAGACTAACGAAGATGGGGGAGTAGTATATGTCCATAGCCAGTAACCAGGTTCAAACACACTTTCTTAATGACAGTTAGACTAATGAAGATGGGGGAGTAGTATACTCGTATGTCCATAGCCAGTAACCAGATTCAAACAAAGTTCTAATACCTTCAACCTCTCGGCTACTCTGATTCCCATACGATTGTTACATTTATATCGTCTGGTTTTGAGTTTTGCTCTGTATAATTATGAATGTCTTACTTTACGGTTAAAATTAAAAATTATTATTTCCATTAATTTGCCTAAAATTTTGTTTTATATTTACAGCTTAAGGGTAAAATCAGAGAAAAAATGTGAAGTTACTAAATCTGTACACCTCGAGTCATGAAGTTTGGTTGGCTATGCTACACTCAGGTCTAGTGTTGGGCATGTAACTAAAATTTAAAATAGCATTACTGATGTGCCTGTTAAAATAACCTTGCATACCGAAGACAAATCAAAACTTGTTAAAAAATTTATAGAATATGCTTTTTAAAATAAAAACATACAGCCGTTTCTCAATACATCTAAAGAGAAAATCAATGTAAAAAATCACAAAAAGACCGACAGCACTACAGTAAGAAAGTGAAAGGTTTGAAAGCAAAAAGAGCGCATCAACACGGATAATACACCTGTATTTAACTTTAAATACAGTAGTTACAGTGAAAACTTTAAGGCAGACAATTTTATCACTAAATTAACTAAACTCTATAACTTAATAGAGTAGTATTATTAAACTAATTCAAGAAAATAATTTACAATACTTTTCGTTCACAAACATATTACTTTTCAGACACCCTCTCATTGTTTTTTTTTTTTTGTATACAGTACAAAATTATATTTTTCTCTCGCTCTATTTTTCAAGTCACTTTTTAGTTAAACTTTTTTCGTAGTAATAAACATTCACTTTGAGTTTTTAGTTGATAACGTTTTTATTGCACAAGTTTACTCCTTTTTTATTAATTGTAAATCTTGAAAAGAATGTATTCTTCTCTTCTTGCTACTGATAATAAAATACAACACACACTTAATGCAAAAAAATAATAGATATTTACATTTTTCACTATTGAGACACTATCCACCATTTGATTATAAAAAACAATAGACAATGATGTGTCCATCATAGCCAACTCCTGTTATCAAGGACACAATAAATGTTAAAAGGCCAAACAAGCTTTGAATTAGTAAATAAAGCCAGTTAAAATTATCTTATAATTTATTGTTGTAATTCAAAAACTAATAACAGCGTAAGGTTAATTTACAAGCAGTAATAAAGCAATCTTTCCGTGGTTAACAAAATTCAAAACTTTAATATGTACAAACCATGAAAGATGAAAGTATATGCATGTGAGGTTAAGATGAACAAAAAATAAAACTAATAAAAGAAATCAGTGCAAGTTAAATTATAGTTTAAAATAACAGTCAATTTAGTGCTTCTTAAACCACTCAACAAAGTAAATTGAAGACATTAAGATATAAAACTATTTAAATAAGAACAAAGGATGTGGAACTAATAAACTAATTTAGTTATAAAGAACTTGTTACAGCTAATTAAAAGGTTATTTAAGCAAGTTTTAATTAGAACAAATCTAACAAATACTGTAGGACTTTTAAACATTTACATGTTTAGTCGTTATTCGTGATATCTTCTTTCTACTGCTTTTGGTAGTTAAAACTTCAACTTTGAGTACAGTATTGAATTTCGTCTGTTATTGCCTACTAAGAACAACTGTATTATCTTGGGTACATTTTAACCACAATATGAGAATGGTGGATCTTGTTCGCAATTCTGTGCTTGAAGAAGTAACGGTAATCAAGATGCTTAGCCCAACATAGGAGGTACTAGAGCAAGTAGGAGTCGAATGGAGTATTGTATGGGGCACCAATTTGGCATCGAGTTCTCAAGATAAAAAAATGACCCTTAGAATATGTAGTGTGTACAGAACGGCACCAACAAATGCTGTAATGGTAATAGCAGGTGCACCTTCCATTGACCTTTACATTTAAGAAAGGGTTGCACTTCAACCAAAAGAAGGATTACACTGCCAATACATAAGATGTGAAACCTGGGTTAAGTGGCAGGTTAGATGAGCAGAGCACACCGATTTAGGATGCTAGGCAAAGAAACTAATTAAAGATCTGAAGAATTGGATGAGAAGAATGCACGGAGAAGTAGGGTACCATCTTACAGTGGAGCACAGTTTGCCAGATCGAGATAACTGGAACTGAGAGGAGATGAACAGGCAAGTGCGTGCTACACTGGATGCTTCAATATTTGTTGATAGTAAACATGTTAAAAGCTGAGAGCAAATGGCAAATAATCTCGTCTTTTGTGAATCATAGCACAGAAGGATAAAGACGAGAGAGAAGAACAAAAGGTGAAAAGAACTATAGAATGGTGTTCTAGACAGCCTCCTACATGAAGTAATGCATGTGCGGTTCTAGAAGAGAGTGGGTAATCTGGATGAACCAGGAGTCCTACACTCACTGCATAAAGCATTTCCTCCCTCAGTAACTATTCATTCAAATTTTGTTAAACATTTCTTTTACTAGCAACTAAAAACATTTACGTACACCTAGCTATTATACAAATAGATTATAAATTATATTGTATAAAAGATTAAAAAATTTAATTGGTGCACGACTCTTAGTATGAGTAGAATCGTGTAGTTGATTGGTCACGATTCTTTTAGTTTAAATAATGCACATTATCTTACTTAAAGTTCACAGTTCTTGAAAAGAAATCAGCTTTCTAACCTTCATAGATGGTTGATATTCTACTGATTATTTTTCCTGCTTCTCAATCAATTCGACCTTAACTGTTTTGTGGCCCTATAATATTTAATTTACATATTACAAAGAACAAGAATGTTATACCACAATTATCTTTACTCGAAAAATACTGAACCAACTGCATTTTTAGTGGTTTAGATTTCTTGAATAACAAAAAATTTATAATACACCGACACGTCTAAAAATTAAGCCTGTGGCAAAAACAATAAAGACAGAAGGACAATTAATCCAGTGCAATTTTTCAAAGGTATGCATCTATTTGAATAAAAAAAGTCATAGATATCACATTAATACCAGAAACTGTTCAACTAGTTTGATAATATTTAAGAAAGTATATTCCCCCTATGAACTTTTACCCTTAATGTCCTCACTTTCTACCCACAGGACTAATGAAAGTGGACTAAGGAAGTGGAATAAAATACGAAAAAAATCTATAGCTGGATTCGTATCTATGACGGTTTGCTTGAACCAGAAACACCGTCACACTACTGACTTAGCTGACGCAGCTCACCTCTCATAGACATAATTTATATTATATGTAGGTATATTCCCATCATGGAAAGAATACTTTACTCTTAACCAATTACAAATTAGAAGCTTCATACAAATTGTATAAAAATTACAATTGAAACCGAGGCTAACTAAACTAACAAATCCAACTACCCCTCCTACTAAAGTTGAACATTGAGTTTTGTCAATGAATGAGAAATATTTGTGATTGTTGATGCAGTGATATACTATGTGAATTAGGCTGTTATAATTTAAGGATTTCCATTTGATTAAATCTTTACTAATTAAAAACAAAATTAAAGTTTAACACTAAATTGTGTTGGGTCACTTGACAACAAGAGCTGTATATTGTTTTTTGTTCACAAACAATGATAACTGCAGTAATAAACAATATTAATAACTGGAACATCCACATTAAATAAATATTTAAAAAAATACAGAGCCTGAATTCTTTACAAATTATGGTAAGACAAAAATTTTATATTAACCCTCCACGGTTAGTTGTTGATGCATTTGCAATTAGACTTGGATACAGAAATGCAATTAAATCTATACCCAAATATATTGTATTACGTATCTATGGAAGCAGTAGATCTCTGTTCTTTCAATTAATTGAATTAATGATTTATATTAGATCTGCAGCTGAGATAAGAAAATTAATAAATAAAGTAAACACAGCTGTCAGCCATGTAGTATAGTTCGTAAAGTGTCGGTGCATAATTTAGTTTATTTGTACATAGATTTTTTTGTTTGTACGAAGGCTCTCCAGAAAGTATCTTACGTTTTGAAATTTAAAACCAACCAAATATAAGAGAAAAGAAATTTTATTATATACATTTGAAAGAACAAAATTGAACTATTTTTCTACATAATCGAAATTTAAATTGGGGGACTTATCATGTCGTTGCACAAGCTTTTCAATTCTGTTTCTGTAAAAATCTGCCGCCTTAGATTTCAATCACTGGTTTACTAATGTTTGTGCCAAGCGTGGCGATATGTGGGGATAGGGCTGCCATCTTGGCATAAACAGGTTTCTGCAGTCACAGCCACAGTTGTGACGTGAGTTCAGTGATAAGGTTTTTACTCATTACTGACAAATAACTTAAAACCGATTGAAATTCATCGGCAACTATGTGATGTGCACGGAGACGAAATAATGAGCGAAGGTGGTGTGAATCATTCAGTTTAAAAATGGCCGCACTAATGTTCATAGTGATCAGGATTGTGTTCGATCTAGCCTTGCATATGATGGCCTAGCGATGAAAATCAACGACAAACTTCGGGAAAATCGCCGCTTTACGATTTCGGAACTTTCGCTTCATTTCCCCCAAATTTCAAGAAGTTTACTGCATGATATTGTAACGGGGAAGCTTGGTTATTACAAGTTTTGTGCAAGATGGGTGCAAAAAATCTAGTCAGAAGACCACAAAAAACTAAGTCTTGCTCCATCGCTAATTTCCTCAAAGCCTATGACAAGGATGGTAACGCACTTGTCGATTGCATCGTAACGGGAGATGAGGCATGGGTAAAGCATGCCAATTATGAGAAGAAAAAAATAGTTCATAGAATGGGGGCACACAAGTTCTCTCATAAAACCAGTAAAATATTTGCAAATGATGTCAGTCATACAGATTATGGCAACTGTCTTTTGGGACTCTGAAGGAGTGCTTCTGGTTGATTTCCTTGAATGTGGACCAACAATTAACTGAGAAAGGTATTGTGAAACATTGAAAAAACTGACGAGCATAGGCAAAAACTCAAAAGTGTTGTTTTTCACGACAACGCAAGTCCCTACATGGCTAATCGAACCTGGGAGCTATTGGATGGTTTTAGATGGGAGGTTTTTGATCAACCACCGTACAATCCGGTTCTGGCTGTAAGCGATTACCACCTCTTTCTAACGATGAAGACCTGACTCGCAACACAGCGCTTTGACAATGACACAGAACTTTATGCTGGTGTAAACAAGTGGTTGAAAGTTTCAACAGAGACAGAAGTGAAAAGCTTGTACATCGTTATGATAAGTGCCTCGATTTGAATGGTGAATATGTAGACAAATATTTTAAGATTGTCCCTTTCAAATATACATTTCTTTTTGTTGTTCCGTTGGGTTTTAATTTAAAAACGTAAATTACTTTCTCGACAGTGATTGTATGGATAAGTTATAAGCTTATATTTTTTTATCAGTAAAAAACTTTTGTAAAACATGGCTATTTTCAAATTTTTGTTGAATGCACAGTTTTGTTAAGTGCGGATGAAAAGTGCACAATACAATCAAGATTTTGTTTTCATACTTTATATATTTTTGGATTAACATCTAAAAGTACAAGCTATGTGATTCCTCGCTAAACTGTTTCATTTTTTGATATTATCTGTACAAAACGATGTATAAAATAGTGCATGATTAAAAATGTCTTAAATAATAATTTTAAGTGCAGCCATGTTGTTTGGTTTGTAATGTATACGTACACTGATTAGGTTTTTAATACATAGATATTTTGGGATTTGTATTGAGTGAATATTTTTTATTTTGCGAATAGTGAAAAGGTCTTAAACAATCAAGATTTAAGTTTGTTCACTTCTTACTTCTTTGGATTAAGCCCTAAAACTATTTCTTCCCCACTAAATTATTTTATTATTTGTTATTTTCTGAACAAATTGATATGTAATAGTCCATAGTTTATTTGAAAAATACATTTTTAAAAGATTTTTCAAAAATAATACTGCAAATTCTACAAAATATGCTGAACTAGAAGAAACAATATAGTGAACCATTGGAGGGTTAAATCTGAATAAATAGTAGTTAATTGACTTAGATTTGAACGAAAATTAAGATATAGCTTTTAAACCCCCTTCAAATGGAGATTATTTTATAATCACTTTTATAAATATTAATAGAAGTATACTTAAATCACCTACAATTTATTGCTCTAGATTTTAACAGTTTACTTATGCAATGGTTAAATTAAAAATACATTAAAATGTCTAAATTTAAGTACCGTCAACTGGGATAACTTTGGCCTAAATCTTGGAAAAAGATAGTTTGATCTACTGCTAGTTAACAAATAGAGCTATCGACTTGGTTCTTGTGATAAACATTAAGAGTAACATTTTCAAAATTCACGTTATTACTTTTGTAGAATGTTTAGTTTCATTTTATTTTATCCCTAACTCATTTGTACAAAACCTACCTACAAAAACCCATAATTACAAATTACAATTGGGGTAAAATTGACATAAATCAAATTTGGCCTTAGTTTTTATGACATTTTACACTTAGGACAATGTTACCAAAATTAAAGGCAACATTGGCCCAAATTTTCAAAAAAAAAGCATGGAAATAAAACTAAGTTCCGAGTTTTAAAAACTAGTCAATTATACACTTTGAAATAAGCAGAGTTTAAAACAAAAGTATATGGAAGTTAATTATTTATATATGAGGAATAATATAAGGCAATTTATGTGAAGAAACACAAAAAATAGGCCAAAGTTACCCCAGTTGACCAGTAATTATAAATAAGTGCATGACACATAAAATACAATCTATCACACTTAACCCAAATAAAAAACTAATAGTGGTAAATATTTTCAGAGAAAACAATGCGTAGTTTATTATTCGTACCAAAACCTAACTTTCTCTGCACGAGAAAGTAAACATTACTTTTAAAGAATACGCAAATGAATTTTTTGAGTTTATATAAATAGTAAAAGAGTCAAAGTCAATTCCACAACTATCAGCAAACACCCAAAATTATTTACAATAGTTCTAAAGTTTCAGTTAGAATTAAGTTTTGTTGAATTGTAAAAATTACAGTAGCAATTTAATAAATTCAATTAGTTGACTATACAATAACTCTTACGTATTAGGCCTATATCTATTAGAACAATTTAAAAGATCGGCCTACTGAAAATGCCAAATTAAGTGTAATGTTTCTTTAGTAACAATTTTCTTGGTTTTCTCTAACAATCTAAGTATTTAACATTCATTTTTAAATAGAATAAAATGAATTCATGAAGGACATGTTATTTTAAACGTACAGATAATACAAATTATAAGACTTAAAAACTAATAATGCTGTTAAAAGGCAAGAAAAAAATCAGAATATCTCATTAGAGAGGTATAAATTAAAACCCAACAAGTTTCAACAACGTGCTATGAATACATTCAAAATTGTGTGATTTCGAAAAAGAAATGAGTAGAATTATGCTTAATAATAAGTAATGGACAATATGTTACACTATCTGCTGCCTCAGCTCCAGAATTACATAATTTATTGACATTGATCTTTATGGTAGGGGTTAGTCAACACCCCACGAACATGCTTCTATAGCTGTACAAGGCACCCGTGGAAATAAAACATTAATATACAAGTAAAGTAGAGTCCCGGTAATTCGAGTCTCGATAATCTGAGGTTCCGTGTAATTCGAGCCACAAATAGCATTGAGTGTGACCATGCATTGTGACACATTCTTGCTGCTTGAAGGATATCGATCTTTAAATTTTTCTTTTCCAATGAATCTGTCAAGAGCGTTTGTACAATAAGTTGCTGGTACAAATGCTTAACATTTTTATAATCCCCTGATCCATTGGCTATACAACTAAAGTCATGTTCGGGGAGAGGGGGGGAAATAACAGTAACGTTGTTCATATAAGTGGGATAGAGTTATGCGCAGTACAAGTGTCAATAAACAATATGATTGTTCTGTTCTGTTTACAAAAGGTTTTGTCGAGATTTAACAACAGCAGAGATTGGGCAAAGCTTCAAAGACAAACTACAGTAGCGGTAAGAGAATTCTCGGAAGGCAAAATTCTTGGAAACCGGTACCATGTCTAGAATTACAATACGTGAACAAACACGTAAGTCCTGCCCCCTATGTCCAGCCCCCTTTCTACCAGGCAGTGACCTATTTATCCAGCGATCCCTTTCATAGCAAAAGATTTTATTTTTAGTGTTGAAAAAAACTTCGAATTAAAGAAGTTGACTTCGAATTATCCATAACTTTTTTACATAGCTAAAAGTTCAAGGGACCGAACCGAAACTTCGAATTAATGGTAATTTCGAATTAAAGACATTTGAATTATCCAAGTTCTACTGTAACAAAAATAACACCGAAAGAAACTTTTCCCGGCACTGCCGTATCCCCTTGGCATGACATCGCAGCTAATAAATAAGTTTATATTTTTTACTGTGTATAAAATTACTTTTTTTCCTCAATGTTCTATACAAAATAGTGTATATTTAATAAAACTTAAATTTTTTCGGAGATACAAGGACTATAAATAGTAGTTTTATCTTAACCTCTACATATTCAGTGTAATTCGAGTTTTTCACAATCCGAGGTACTCTCGGTCCCATTCAACTCGAAATATCGGGACTCTACTGTAATGTATTTTTAGAAAATTAAAATGAGTTAATGGAAATATATTTTGGATACTGGTAAACATAATGCGGAAAATTTTCCTCTACTAAAACATTTTCTAATCACAATTCAACTTTGCTTCAGTAAATATATTTTAATAGTAGAACTCATTTATCACAAGTAGATAGGTTGGTTATAAAATCAGTTAAGTTTAATTCCTGTAATGACCATTGCACACCCAGTTTTATGACAACGTCTTCTTAAGGCTCGGCAGGAATAAAAAAATATTTCTGAGTTGACCGCAGCTCTCCACACTACTAGCATTGAGTCTGTGTGTGTGTTTCATTCTTCCGCTAGCAAATATAGGGCAGCTGCATAAAGGCAGTAACTAGAGGATGACAGACTTAACTGTCACTGTAAACGTACTGAAATGCGCATGCGTGACAATGTATGTGAGTATGTGCCATTAAACACAGCTTTCTATCACACATTCAAACTTAACGGATATATTTTGTTTTGTTTGTAGTATTACTCCGCGAGCAACAAGTTGATGTGGTAACTACCAGAGTTCAGGCTAAACACTTGAGTAGGAACACAAATTCGGCGCGTACATGCTTCCCACAATAAAGCAGATTTTTTGTCATAAATTATCCAAATTTATTGAGTTAACCTTATTTGAAAGATAATTCAATTTCGAAGGAGCTTTTTACATTTTTGATATTTGCATTATCGAATAAGGGAAAAAATCTCAACTTTGATTAACTAAGTCAAAGAAGAAATTTAAAAAAACTAAATGATATCCACTTTCGGAATGTCCTAACCTTTAAAATTACATATTCAGAACAATTTTCTAATCATTATTACTTCAGTAATCTTGTTAAGCGTTTAACATTGCTCTTATGGGAGTTGAAATTCAAGATGGTGGCTGGGTCTGCCGAGCCTTAAAAGATCATACCAACGGGAATTTCCAAATAAATAAATTTTATTAACGTTGCAATTGTTTACAGTTTTGAACATAAAGTGTTGGTTTGCACAAACAAGATCAAAAAATATATGAGTTTAATGTACATAAAGACGCTAAAAAAAATTAGAAGTAAAATACCACTGCACGAATTCCACTACAACCTCCATTGCTTTTGTCAAAATGTGTTACATTAAGGCTCTTCTTTTTCTTGAAGAAAACTCCCGAGTGTACAGTATGATTTTAATGACTCAAGTCGCAAAATCGTTGAAACATGCATTCGTAATAACGTGTTTCGGATTCTATTTATAAATTAATAATCTGGGAAACTACTTTAAGTTATAAAAAAGGCTTTATATTTTTTAAGTGTTAGCTTTAAACATGGAACTCCCAAAAAATGCATTAAAAATAATAAATTTTTACTCTGTTACACTGCTGATTAAAAGGAGTTGCCGTCGATATCTTTCAATTATGAGGTATAAGACAAAAGCACATAGCCTTTAAGAACAATTTAAGGTGTTTCACAACTTTTTACGTTGAAATACGACGTCAGAAACTCGTTAGTGCGAACTGCATATTTTTGCTGTTTTACGCAAAGTATAGAAGACCCTTAAATACCCAAGAAAAGGTAATTTTGAATATACAAGTACATGACAACTTCTCCAGTAGCACTACTAATAGGTATGCTTTACATTCAAGATAACTAAAACTAAAATTTGATTTAAGTTTCAAAATTAAAAAGACTTCCATTTTGTTTACCACAGTTTCCTTTTTACCTTGGTCTTAATTTGAGACTGGGTTTAACACTCCGTTACACGCGTAGCGGGAATTCCCCGTTTTTTCAGTTATTTCTATAATATTGCTAAATGTGGGATATTGTTAGAGTGAAACTCTAGGACATCTTCCTTCTTCCTATCACACATCCCTCAGAGCCAGTTTTAGTTGTTCTTGAGAGGTTAGTGAGCACAAGTCAACAGTTTTAATGGGGACACCCTGTCTACGCGTGTATCGGCATAATTTATTTTGTTTTTAATAATTTTACTGTTAGTTTTAGTTATGTATATATATCTTGAAGTGTATAGTATTAATTTTATTTTCAAAATAAATTTTATTGTATCACATGTAGAGTGTGTCAATCTAAATGCTAAGTTGGTGATTGATTACCCGCCTACGAGTGTGACCACGATAAAACTTAGTAGAGGTCTGGTTGTAGGAATTGAGGCAATATTGAATAAATGTTTTAACTTGCTTTACTTAAACAAAAAAGCTTTTTGCAAAAAATGTTTCACAAGACTCCGAATATTGTAGCAAAAAATAATATATTTAATAATAACAAAGTAAAATAGTTCATACAAATTGAAAACAAATGAAGTGCGGGAATCCCCGCTATGCGTGTAACCAAGTTACTTTTTCTACCCGTGTAACGGGTGTATATTGATTAAACTCAAACTAACCTGAAAAATAAATAAATAGCTTTTAGCTAAAAGGAATTTTTCCAAAAGGGATCGTACTTGATCAATAATAACATTGATAATATTTGGCAAATGTTATCAATATTATTGACTATTTGCGGTGGATATATTGATATATATATATACATAAAGGAAATATTGATATTAACATTGACAACTGAGGTAGATTGACAATAGTACAGTACGATCAATGTCATGTGCGACTTCCTTTAAGAAAAATAGATAAATATAAATTAAGAATAATATGTGACAGATTTTTTATCAGTGATCAGAAAATAACCTATCAATCCCAAAATGCACCATCAATGAGAAATAACGTGATAAAGAAAGACTTTTTACTATTTGCATAGAATCTAGACTAAAAAAAACCCAGATAATCCTTTTTATATTTCCTAATGCAGTTAGTTTCATTATACCAGGGAAAAGGCCCCCCCCCCCCCTTTATTCTTTTTATTAATGGAAAACACAGATTTGCTTTGGGGATTGTTAACATGACCAAAAATGGAGTTTTTACGTGTATCGTAAATTTTAAACCCTCCTCCAAAAATGGGTTATTTTGGGGGTAAGTCGAAAATTTTAAATGAGAACCCCTATTGAGTGACACGTCATTTTAAAGGCCTTGGTAAAAGAAGAAGATTGACGCAAACCGGAGGTCTGTATGTTGACTCTTTCCAACATAATCAAAGTTATAATTTTCCCCCATTTAAATAACATCAAAATGTTAAAGATGATACCATCAGGTATTTTTTACAAGGGTTTCATCCAGCAGGTCACTCAATCTAAGTTATAAAACATAGTAATTGTTATAAAACCTAGATGCCTTACGCTAAAGGATCTAACACACCTGTCCACCTTATCACACCAGATTAGACATCACTTTAATTCCAGGCTGTATTTTTGTCAAGAAATCAATGGTTCTCATTTTGAGCACTCAATCTGAGTGAAAATGAGGTGAGTGCTAAAAGTTTTACTCATTGTAACATAATTATTAATGAAACTTTAAATAGGAGTTTTTTGGGAAAATTATAACTCTTTGATTGACCCTTATGTTGGATAGTCAACATACAGACCTCCGGTTTCCGCCAATTTTCTTCTTTTATCAAGACCTTTAAATTTCTGGTTCTCATTTAAAATTTATGACCAACCCCCAAAATACACCATTTTTGGGGGAGGGGTTGAAATTTAGGATACATAAAAAACTCAATTTTCGGTCATGTTAACAATCCCTAAAGCAAATCTGTCTATTACATTTTACGAAAACTTTAGAACCGACAAAACATTTATACTTTTTAATGACAAACAAAATGATTTCATAATTTTTCATATCATGAAAATAAATTTCTATTGATAAAAAAATAATAGGGGGGGGGGACTTTTAAGACACCCGGTATGTTGCTCAACTATAATTTATATTAAATAAATAACGCAAACTACATAATATACTTGTAGTTATTTATGTTATTCTCAAAATAGAGCCCGTATAAACTATCTTAAAACTTTTGCTATATTTCACCTTAAAATAGTTTAAATAATGTACCAAGTTAATAAAACTCGTTTTAAATGTTTTTGAGATCAGCATTTTATATTGTAAAGTACATATATTAGCCTATTTCATTTTACTGGCCACAACTGAAATTAACACTATAAGTACTAATGTAAATCTGTACACACAGACTTCTGTTTCTTTAAAGACTTTAATTTTATATATATATTTATTCTACAGTAAAAAATTATTGTAATTAAATAGTCAAATTTTAAGTTAAGTTTACATTTAAAATTGTCTAACAATTTATGTACACAATATATAAGAAGTCATTATATTAAAATAAAATACTAGTATATATGATGAATTTGCTTTGACAGCCTGTAAATTATGAACATATATTTATAACAGTTTAGAACTAAATAAATAGATGATTGTCTCAGCATCTAGGGAACGCTAAGTTTGATGCTGGGTGTCTAGTATTTCGATATTCAAAGAGCAATAATTTTGATAAAAACATTTAAAACTAACCTAAATACTAAACCAGCTTTCTAGTAGATTTAATTTTCATCAATCCTCCTCGTGGAGAAAAACTAAAATTAAGTTTAAGATTATTCAAACAAACCAATAAGTTTTAGGAACTAACTTAGTAAATACTTATAGTTTGGATTTTGAAAAGTTGGAAAGGGCATTAGCTTGGATTTCATCAAGACATATCTCTCATTTTTCCACCATTTTCGCCCAAGTCAATTTGATAGCATTAACTGTTACTTTCCCCCCCAAAAGTTGTACTTCAATAAAAGTTTATTACCATTCAGATTTATGAATAAAATAACGGATGTCTAATTTATGACTTGAAATCGTTTGAAATGTAAAATTGGTTATAATTGCAATTTGTACCAGTCAGAGAGGATATTTCCTAACTACTCAAATAATACCTGTAGGAGAAAACAGATAAATTAAACTTTTTTAAAACCACCGAACGGCTGAACAGATATTCTTGAATCATAGCTAAGGACACTCTCGATCAAGTCACCTTTCAAACAGAAAAAAAACTAAGTCAAACTCGGTTCATCCGTTTGAGAGCTACGATGCCACAGACAGATAACACACGTTAAACTTATAAAACCCCTCTGTTTGCGCCGGGGGTTAAAAATAAAACCAATATAATTAATTAATTTCTTTAACAAAAATGGGTTACTTCTATTAAGGAAATCATATAATGTAAAAAAAAAAACAACATTGAGAAAAATAAAACGAAACGAGACTAGTCTACGGAAAATATCAACCGTGTTTTCATTTTATTTCCTTCGTTTAATCTACCTAAGTACTTCAACACATTATGTTCCATTAAATTCAACAACAAAAGTAAAAACATTATGTATACTCAGTATTATATTTTTTATGAATAGATATAATCCACTCACAATTTCTAATATTTTGTTATTGATAGTATGAACAGTAAATGATTTTTGTGTCCATGTGTTTTTGTATTTTTAATCATTTTGAGTGTAAGACCAAGAATAGACATCAAACCTAAATAATGGTTTCACTAAAGCTTTCAGACATTCTAACTAAAATAATACGTGGAAACATATACTTGAAGTTAATTTTTTAACTATTTGTTTATTTAAAATAATAAAACCTAAAACATGCTACTGATTAACAAAACACTAAACATAACAATACTGTTTGTATGAAGCAAAGCGGGCTTAAAGCAGACAACAGCTTAAACTATTATTATTATTACAATAGACTCAGGTTATCCGACCCGTATTACCTTGCCCAGGCTGTTGATGAAACAAACCGACTTTTAAAACAATTTCACAAAGATGGGTCTATTTTCACACTACAAACGCCTTATTGTCCAATAAAGTCCATTATTGCAAAAGAGTTCCATTAAAAATGTTTTATATCTAGAGCAAAATAAATAAGTACATAATTTTACTTGTCTATATATATAAGAAATTTTGGAACAGAAAGCGATGCGAGCAGGTGACAGGTTAGGTGGTGAAAGGTGTAAGTGATTTGCGGCTGTTACAAACTTGTAAGTGAAATTGTTGCTAAATGTGGTGCATGCGTACCAAACCCATTGTGATCACAAATCTATACATATAATAAAATCGTGTCTGTCGGTCTGTTTGTGGCGGCATCAACTGAGAACGGCTGAACTTATATAGCTGGGGTTTGAGCCATTATACACAGTATTAGGAAGGTTAAAGAGAAATCCCCATTAGAAAAGTCCATTGTTGAAAAAGTTGTGACGTTATTAGTGACGACTATTTCACCCCCTTTTGGCACTTTTCTGCTTATAACTTTAGCACTGTAGCACCTATATTAAATTTGAGATAGGCCTATTCAATGGATTCAGCTCGCCGAGATCTTTCGAATGGGCACTGAGCCGATTCTGTAGGTTGCATAGTTTAGGAGTTGCAAAACAAAAAGTGTGCGTTTTTCTCAAACTTTTTGGGTTTACCGATATTTTAAACTCTGAGACCAACTTGGCGATTGGAAATTTAATTTTCTACAACTACAACTTTCATATTTGAAATTGTTTTCTCAGATATGATCTAAGGGGTCAAAAATGCAAAAAAAGTTTGATAGTTTTGATTTAAGGTATTTTCAGCAGTAGCTTTTGAAACGTGTTATTGTTCTTAAATTTGCAAATATCGTTGAATTAACCGTATCCGAACTTCATACGTTAATAATAAACCAAGATTGGTTATTGCACATGGACTAAATCACGAGTACAGCTAGTATTTTACAAAAATAAACGCTTTATATCAATCGGGCCCTACTTGCTTATTTAGTCTGTTTAGTTTTTATTTATTTATGCTTTCTTATTTTATTCAATTCTATTGTAATGTTTTGTTAGAAAAGCATTGTTGCAAACAAAATGAAAACTAATTTTCATATATAGCTACTAATGTACATGTTAAAAGAACATGATCAAAATCCAGAATTTTTGTACCTGGTTTGGTAACCATATTAGGATGGATAACTGAGTCTACAGTAACTAATAAAAACAGCAGAAAGCTAAACGATCTAAAATCTACAAACTAAGAAATCGTATAAGGAACATTACGAATACTTAAGGACAACTCATTGAAATATTAAGGCCTTTAAGAAAGTCACCTAAAACCCTTTTATAATATAAAAATTCATATTTTGGCATGTCTTTCTAGTCAATAGAGACTAACTTTAGAATTTTTTACCAACTTTACAGACCGATTGGCAAATGAATTTTTACATAAAAATGTTTTAAAATAAGAATCATTATAAATTTTGTTTAATAAAGACAATAATTTTTACTCATGAAAATAACAATAGGGCTTATGTACTGTGGAACCACACAGATTTGTAGGTGTTTGAATTAGCTGACAACAAACAAAGGTGTTTGAATTAGGTGTGAGATTGCAAACAAATAATCTAACATTTTATGGCTGATGACTAACGTTCTTAGTGCCAATGCATCTTGAGTAGAATGACTCAGTCAGTTAGCTAGGGTTTAGTTTGGAGAATTTCTTGGCTTTACCTCTAATGTAGAGATAAGTTCAGGCTAGTTCAAGAAAGTTTTGTGTTTAATAAACGAACAAACCTAAATTATCGCCTATCTAATTTTACAACCTTGAAACCCTAACCGGAAGGATTAATGCTCTCTGCAATTTTTGACTATCTTAACTCGTCCAAAATCCTACCAGGAAGCAAAAGGAAATCATTCCGGCGAGAGAAATTGCACAAACTCATACAGAACGACCACTTAGCATGAGCGCCTATAATAAATAGGAAAACAAATATTTCTCAAACTTTTTATGAGAATTGTGTACAACTATTTTATGCCTTAAGTAAGGTTTAAAATTAATTAGCAAATAAAATTGACTGGGAAAGATTGTGGCTGAAAGTAATTAATTGTAATAAAGAAACAGATGATTAAACATGTAAAAGAAAAATACTTTCTTAGAGTACAAGAATTCTGTGACACGTGACAAATTATAAAGGTGAATTAAATTAGGTAAGTATTAGTACAGCATTTAAAGACTGAAAGAATTTTGTTAAGAATATGTTACGAAAAAGTATCGGAAATATTTCTAAATAGCGAGGAAATATATTTAACATATTATTGACTTGCTTTTAAAAACTGAGCTAATAGCATTTTCTTCACACCGATTCAAAATCTGAAAACTTCTCTACTAACAAACATATCCGTTAATAATGTTCGTACTAGTGAAAACAGAAGTGGTAAATGTTTTTTACGCAACGACTGAATGCATGCGCTATTTCTCTGAAAAAACTTTTTTTTTTAGATTAAGGTGAAAAACCAGATTAGATTATAATCACCTGCAATCTATATCTAAAATTAAAACTAAATTAAATGTTAATACTATTCTCACAATATTTATATATTAGGTACTATTGCATTTAATACTTTTAAATCTCCATTTTTTTGAATGTGTATAAACTTTGTAGCAATCGTAGGCCTACTGTTCACCTATATGAACCAATTTTTATATAGAATTCTCATAGACAAACAATGATACTTACTGTAGAAAATTTTTAATGATTTTTGGATTCACTACTTAAACAATCAAATGTTATTGCTAATTTATATGATAGCAAATCAATCGGATAAATTCAAAAATAATTCCTAACCTAACCTGTTACAGTATGATGCAAATTTCCACTTAAAAAAAAATAATTACTGGATCTTTACACATTGTACTTTATTAACTGTTGAGATATCAATTTCCTCTAAGATTTAAATTTAATACTATACAAATTAGGTGCAATTTACATAAGTTTAAGACGATTTATTTTGTTTGGAGTTTTTCCATTTTATATTTAACCTAAACAAAGGAGCAGTAAATAGCAGAACTGAAGTGAAGCCGAAACAAATGAAGCATAGAGATTAAAAGATTATATAATACATTTTTGGTGAATTTGTTATTGCGAAGAGTTTAGTTCATTGCGTATAGAAGAGTTTATACGTTACCGAAAAGCCAGTATTTGTGCAAAGATTACATTGCACATAACCTATTTACATAGTTCAAAAATCATTCAATTACATGGACATGTTAACATAGCTGTTTTACTGAGAAAGTTAGGTTAGGTTTGTTAACCATGCGAATCAACAGAGTAAAAACAGCCAACCACAGCCTAATAGGCAGACCAGAAAAAATATAATACACAAATATTTGGGCTTTTTGAATAACATGAATATCCTGACTTCATGTAAAAAATGTATGATTTTAATGAATTTAAATAAACTGAATCTACTTATCAGGTTTTTTTGACAAATTGCTTTTATAGTATATTAATTGCGTAAGGCATTGTTATAGTAAGAAGTACATTTAGGTTCTATGAATAGGACAGGAACAATGTAAAGGAAAGTCAAAGGGAGAAGGGGGAGGGGCTGGGGGAGGTCAATCGACTCTATTTGTATGAAGACTGATGTTATTGCGGTACCAGTAGACTTGTCCTAGGATGAATACATCTATGACGATTTGAAGACAGCCGCAAAGCCAAAACTGTGATGGAGAATCCCGAAGAATGAAATATGTAGTTTTGAACAGATCGCCCATCGTCCACATTAACACCATAAGGACACTGCAACAAACATTTAAAACATTATCCTAGTGCTTGAATTTTAGTAACTGTTGGTAAATACATTTCTATAATGGACCCATGTACCTATATATATATATAAGTACAGGTAGAAATAATAAACGTTATCTTAAAATGGCCTTTTGTATCACCATTATACTATGACGGTTACCCTCCATCTTGTAGTAATAATAACAATGTAAGTAATTAAGTTACACAATAGGTTAGGTATGGATCCACAGGGTCAGTGGGTCATTGTATTGGCTATATAGACATTTTGCTGGGATCAGGGAGAAAGGGGGGGGGGGGCGCTAGTTGGAAGGAACCAACAGAAGTAATATTTAGTTTGGGAGTGAATGGGCCAGCCAGAAAACTTGTCATTTAATATTCTTGCCTTTGCCTTAAATGTAAGTTAGAAATAGTCAGATCAGAACCAGCAAAATAAACAAAGCTTAAACTACTACTTTATTTTGAAGACCTTCTCCATCTCACCATCTTGATAAGGCATGTACGCTCGCACGAGAGCAGAATGCACATCCGCTAGAGGAAAATGCCATCACTAAAGCAGCCGGACACTTGGAGCCAGACCACCAGAGATTAGGGTTACCATATCACTGGATTTCCCCGGAGATTAACGGATTTTGAGGGTAAAAATATAGCTCCGGGAAATTTAATCAAAAAATGAGAAATCTCTTTTTTCCACAAAAAAGCGTTATACATCGCAAATTTTGCGTTGAAATTGAATTTGGTCGGAACAAAAATGAATTTACGCTTGCAAATTTATCGTCATGCAACGATTGCCAAAGCTAAACCCTCTCACCCTGTTCACTCTTAACACCTATTTTTTGTTATTCTTTGACTTTGTTTCAGAGGGAAACTTTATTAGCTTTCGCCTATATTGGCAGTTGTTGGTCGCTGAAAATGTACAAAGATTTACGAGGACCAAAGGAACTGAACCGAGATCAGTTGTATTGCTGTCTGTATTTTACAGAGGCTGACTAGGGATGTCCATTTGGAACAAAACATCGATGTTATATATCACAACTTGTACATCGATCATCGATGTAATACGATGTAAACATCGAATACTTTTGTACATATTATACATACTGTTTTTAGGGGAATGTTTCGAACTATTCAAATAATTTAAAAGCAAAAGTATACAGTAATTAAAAAACAGGCAATCTGTCAATTTAAAATAGAGTACGGTACTTCAGCTGGCAAACTATTTTTTTGGTGTTGGTCAATGGATTACCATTAGAGCTAAATTAAACTAGAATTAATTTCTATTTTCTACACTCATTTATAGGTTAGGTTTTTTAGAACAAGTCATATTAGGAACATAATAATTGTTAAAAATGAGGTTTATTTAAAATTAACACTTCTTCTGTAACAGCATTAAAATTGATATTTTAAATAATTTTACATTTTATAATGTGTTACATATAAAGATTAAAGAAACATTTGTCTGATTGATAAAAACAACTTTGAAATATATTTTTTACGTTACCAAATAATTAATAAACGAGCAGTTTAAAATAAACTGATTTACATTAAAAGCAATAAAAAAAAAAAAAAAACTGTATTAAAGGCAAACTGAAACTGAAAATTTTTCTGGTGAGATGATGATTGCTTCTAATTTTATAAAAAGCTTAAATTAACTTTTGATACTGCTTTTGACAATATACACTTCTCAACAAACATTTAGAGGTGTTTTAAATTTATTTGTTATTACTAAAACACGTGTTTTGTGTAATTTACAATTTAAATAAAACAACAAATAATAAAAACAATTCCTACTAAGTTTACTACCTTAAACTAATTTATACCTTAAATTACTATTTCTTAAATCCCCTTAAATTTGGGAAAATTGTTGCTAAGCATAACAATAGCAAATTATTTGATACTATAATTGATTTTTTATGTTACAACATCCATTAAGAAGTGTTTTTTAAGTACTTCATTTTCAAAATTATTTTGACCCTCCTAGTCCTTCAGACCTCAGCTAAAATCTCGTCATTTCCCACACTACTATATGGCAACCCTACCAGAGATGGACCCTTCACAATATGTTATTAATATAAAAAAATGTTGAATAATTATAGTCCGACCACTTAGAAAAAAACCTTGCAGCAGTTACGTCTCGCGCAGGTAGAACTGTGGTAGGAGAAGCCGGACTTCCCGCCTTCCCTGTCTCTATCCCCTCCTTGGTGACTGGGAGAGCGGCCGCGCGTTTGTACAAACATTCTATTTTATAATCTCATGGAAAAGTAAGACACACAGTTAGACATTTACTGTGTTTATAATTTTAATTTATGTGTTTTATTTGGTAGGTATAATAAAATTTAAATGAATTCTATTTTTAAAAAATGTTAAAGTATTTCCAGTGTATTTAGATGAGATAAAATATAGTAACACGCAACTTATAATAGTAAAAGTGTAATAAATTCTTAACTTAACATACAAAAACTCACCAAATTCAGTACTGCTCGAATGGTCAAACTGAAGCGCCCTCAAGTTCACTGTCGATACAATCACTTTCACTGTCATTTTTTTCACTACCGTTACATTCCTCGGAGTCAGATGATTCGTTGTTAACAGAAATAATAAAGCTATCTATTGTTTGATCAATTATGGCATCTTTCTTCCTATACTCTACTTCAATGTTATACACATGTTCGCAACATTTTCGCCATTTTTCTACTGTAAATTCGCTGAATAATTTACAACATAGCTCCTGTTTTTCTTTCAACGATTCTGACTTTTTTTCAGCGACTCTTCCCTTGACATCTCCCCACACTAACTCAATTGGGTTTAAATCCGCATGGTAGGGGGGGGAGACGAATTACCGTGTGTCCAGCACCAGTAATTATTTGGTCAATTGAGAATGTCTGTGGCACTTGAGCAGATTTAACATACATTAAAAGTTCAGGTTTTGTCATTGAAGGGGTGTATGTAATGTTATGCCGGGAAAGCCACTGTTGTATATCGGACTTTAAACATGAACTATTTGGCTTCTTGTCGTCTTGTTTGTTATGGTAATTCGCGTTATCCAAAACGACTACGGTGTTATTGGGTATGTTCGGAATTAAGCACTGAATTACCCATTTGGAAAAGTTATTATAATCCATATCATCATGGTAATCTTCCCTCGCATTTGTGTTTTTTTTCTTAGCTTTTTTCCTACTGTCCCATATTAGTAAGGCGTTCGGAACAAATCCTGCTTCACCGCTGGCATGAATAACAATCAATCTAGGACCTTTACCAATTTCCTTAGTAAAGCCGACTTCATCCTTCGATTGCCAGCACATTGGTATTGTGTGGCTTTTATTTACGTATGTCTCATCAACATATATACTATATTTTTCTTGTCATTCCTTAGTTTTCGGATGTTACGTAAATAGTTTGTCCGTCAGCTTGCTATATGAGGTTGTTCTATTAATAATTTCCTTTTTGTTTGAGTTTTCATCCATTTAAACCCCATTTTAATCAAAAGCTTTCTTAAAAACTCTTTCCCACATTTTAAAATATTTTCTTCTTCCAACACACTTTGTAATTTGGCCAATGTAGGAGGAGTTTTTTTCACTACATAGAACTCGTGTATTTTTCTTCTAATTACACATTGCGTGAAATCGTCAACAAATATTTTTTTATTTCGAGAACGTTTTTTCCCTTGAGGAGTGGAGAACGTCAAACTGCCTTTTGCGAGAGATTGTTTTCCTTCAGCCGCAATTTTCTTGACCAGAGACTCCGAAACACCTGTAGCATTACTTGTAGCTTCAAAAACATTGTATTTTAATTTAAATTGTTCTTTTTGCTCCTTCAGGTGAGTGTAAACATTAAACACTAATTCACGAGCCTGGCCACGTAACGGACGACCCGAAGTACAAGCCGATTTCGACGAAGAAGACATGACATTCACAAGACTAGATACAACTAAAGTGTGTAAATAGCGATTAGCACAGACTCGGACTGACACAAACGTTTACTTCAAAGATACGATGGCACCAACGACCAGGCAGCGACTAATCCCCTCCATCGCTCCAATCCCCTCCCCGCCATTGCCAATGCATCCGTGCGCAAGCCACTCTCGAGATCACGGTTCTGTGCAGGCTCTTTTCTAAGTGGTTGGGCTATAGCTACATTTGCTCCCATTATTAGACTAATTGGAAACTAAAGCACTATGATAAAGTATTAATCTTAAACAAAAAGTATTTTTACATAAAAAGTAGCCTACAACCGTATCTTGCCAACTACTACAACATAGAAGTTAATTAATTAATAGCTTGACATCCTTGTCTAAAGCAACACTTAGGCCTATCTCATGCTGTCCAGAAAATAAATAAGTTTAATTTGTTTTTACTTTTCCAGTTTTGTTTAACAAATTAGAATTTCAAACTGTTAATTGTTGTTTTAGGCTTTCTACAATAATTATTCTGGTTCAAGTCCTACAAACAATTGATTATTTCTACATATATATAAATATCGTGTCACAGTGTTTGTTATCGAACTCCTCCAAAATGGCTTCACCGATTACTATGAAATGTTTTGTGTATATTTGATAGGTCTGAGAATAGGTCATATTTTTTATACCCCTAGATGATTGTTAGTAACATCGCCTAAAACAATAAATATTAATTTTGAAGTGAAAACTTCTTCAGGCGCGTTAGGCTCTTTTTTGCGTGAGGAAAAATCATTGAACTCGAAGGACGTCACCGTTACCGTCACTGTCACCAACAAATAAAAGCTAATGTATGTACAAGTAACATTTAATATAACAGCTGATTTCACCCATCATCTGTAAACCCAGTGTATAATATTAGTTTGAGGTTATGTTTTTACATCTTCAATCGTTATAATTTCTTGTGTATTTGATTTTATTATACAAGAGTTATGGAACTAATGTATATTATAATATTTGCTTTGAGGATATAAACTTTATATAAATATAACCTTTTAACATCAAAATATTCGTTTATACAAATTTAAAGAAGAAATACCTATTCGTTTAACTTAATAATATAACAGCTGATTTCACCTATTATCTGTAATACGCAAACAAAACCTAGTGTAGATTATACTTTGGGGTTATGTTTACAACTTCAATCAAGTCTTGTGAAGTAGATTTGTTTAAATAATATGTTTTAATGTATTCTATAATATGTTAAAAGATTTGCTTTGAGGTTATAAAATTAATAATATAAATACAACCTTTTATTATCAATATATTCAGTTATACAAATTTAAAGAAGAGATACTCATTTGTTAAACTTCAAAAACATTCGTACATCTTCGTGTAACATATAAACATATTTGATTATTAATTTCTTCACTATAATATTAATAACTTCTAAATCATTTGATCTATCAATATGAAATATAAGGCAATTAAAAGATAATATATTTATCTTTCTTTAAATATATATAATAATATACATAAACACAAAATCTTAACAAATATTATTACAGTTTTATAGTCCTTATAATTGTACACATTTACCGAGTTAAAAATTCCCTGTCTGCATAGTTAGGTAGGCCTAGATAAAGTGTGTTGTTTAAATAGTATTTTGTATAAATGATGTACTGTTTTTCTGATGTGTATCTAATTAATCCGCCTGTGATTTTTCAAGGGGATTTACTAGTAATATATAATACAGCCGCGTTAGCGTTGTCACACCAAGCTTAGTTCAGGTAAATAAGTAAAACTTTATATAGCTATCATGCCCGGTTTCGGTCAGGTAAATAAGGAAAACGTATTACAACTTCCGTACCCGACTTCGGTCATGTAAATAAGGAACAGATGGTTATATTTGACATACATAAGTTAAATAAAATAATTTATAGATGTCATACCAGAATTAGTTCAGGTAAATAAGTAAAACTTTTTTATAGCTGTTGTACCAGTATTCGGTCAGGTAAATAAGAAACACATTTTTTTTTTAGCTGTTGTACCAGGCTTAGTTCAAGTAAATAAATAAAACTTTTTATAGCTGTCGTGCCCGGCTTCGGTCAGGTAAATAAGGAAAACTTATTACAGCTGTCGTTCCCGGCTTTGGTCATGTTAATAAGGAACAGATGTTTATATTTGTCATACCAAATTTTTTATTGCTGTTGTACCCGGCATGGTTCATGTTTTATAGCTGTTGTACCCGTCTTCAGTCAGGTAAATAAGGAAAACTTATAACAGCTTTCGTACTCGACTTCGGTCATGTAAATAAGAAACAGATGGCTATATTTAACATACATAATATAATAAAATATTATTTCTTTTTAAAATAGCCTTACGTTGTGAAAG
>JAGFPH010002033.1:88314-103341 GCA_018207615.1 Philaenus spumarius
GTACAATTTTGAGGTTATATTTTCCCAACTGGGCTAAAATGTTATAATAAGTTAAATAATTTATAAATGTCGTACCAGACTTAGTTCAGGTAATTAAGTGAAACTTTTTTACAGTTGTCGTACCAGTATTCGGTCAGGTAAATAAGGAACACTGTCGTACTAGGCTTAGTTCAAGTAAATAAGTAAAACTTTGTATAGCTGTCGTACCCGGATTCGGTCATGTTAATAAGGAACAGATGTTTATATTTGTCATACAAATTTTTGTTCATCATTAAATGATTTTGTTCTAATCGAATTTTGAGGTTAGTAATTAGGCTGATTTCGTGAATTTAATTTTGCATAATCTCTTTAGTTTTGTTTGCCAGGACCCTTTAACTTTCATAAATCTATTTCTTTTCCCAACTGGGTTAAAATGTTACACTATGATTAAAGAAAATCTGTTCGGCCACTCGGGGGTTTTTACATTTTAAAATTTCTCTGTTATTTGAACGTTTGTGAAGTGAGAGAGTCATAATTTGCAACACATTAATCAGCTGTTGATTGGTTCGGCCTCTGCTAACTATATTTCAATGAAAGTTATACTAATTGATTCTTTAGAGTGTATCCTACAAATCTATGGTAAAATAATTGATGGTTGGGTTATAGTTACTTGGTACACTAGTCAAAAAGAAATCAAACCGATGTGCGCTGCCTGTTCAGTAATGCTACAATACGTGTTACTAGTTTGTATGCAATATTTTTTTTGTAATGAAAGAGGGAACATTTAATTTGAATTTTCTTTCAATTTAATTTGTATTCAAGCTACAGGAAGTGAAATTGAAAAATATCTATTGACTGTTCAATAATGCTACGGTGTGTGAGTTTTGATGATGTAACTTTTTTGTGTTGTAGGCCTACATAACAGTACATATATGTGAGGACCTATTTTTTTCGTAATAAAATAGAGACAAATTTTTACATTTGACTTTTCTTTCTAATTAATTTATATTCAAGCTACAGAAAGTGAAAATATCATTTTGTGAAATAAAAAGTAACTCATTTATCAAAGAATAACATTTTATGGAACAGATTGGTGCCTTAGTTATAATATTGTCAGGTTCTGTAGTTAATTCCGAAAAAAAATAATATAAAACATTACGATTTATCTGTATAATATATTGTTTATGATTTTTTTAAACCGATAGCTGCACAAACTGCTAAAATCGCCCATCATTCTGGGAATTTAACCTATCAGTTCTAGGGTTAAAAAGGATTTTATATTTTAAACAGTTTAGTTATATTGCAACTTTGATAATTAATGATTAAAATAATCATAAAATTACTGTAATAATTGCGACCTTGGAACTTTATGAAACTAGAGCCCGACAGGTTTTGAATGATTGGCAGTAGTACTGTTGACAGAGAAAACAGTAAATGCAAATTTCTTAGAAAAAGAAGAAGCATTGCACAACCAAAGGCATGTCACAATAAAGTCTCATTATTATGATTTTGTTTATCAGTTAAACTGCTACCTTGAGGGGAGTTGTGATTATTTAGGTCAGTAAAGTTTGTTTGATGCCTGACACATTTAACCATTGTATTTGTTCAACATACGATTGTTTGCTTTGAATGACAGGTGCAGCGTACACAAACACTCCCATTGTTATTTACCACAATGCTTGGCTTTAAACAACTTTACACTTAAAGCATTTCAGTTGACTTGTATTAGACTTCAGCTAAATTAGGTTGATAACAGATATTACTGGTAAGTCACGCTTTGTATTTTTTTCTTCAATATTTAAAGAAAATGTTTACTTTTCTCTACACTCTTAGAGGTCGGTCATTTTGCTAATTCTCTACTACCACAACTTATGTTTGTGGTAATTATTTGTAAATGCATTCTGATGATATGCAAGAAGATATGAATAGACTGTCTTCCTAATCCCAAAACAGTATTTTTGTTCTCAGTCTTAAAACTAAATTTATTTTTTACTAGCTGGTACCTGCGGATTCGCTCGCAGATGCAATTAAATAAATAAAAGGACTATCGGGTAAATATTGTGCCTTACCATTACACGCAATTAAAAAAAAACAATTTTTGAACCATGACCCAAAAGCCTACAAATTAGTGAGTTTCACCCAAAACGATCTACATATTCCTTTTAGGCCTAAGTAAATTATTAGCAATGCAACAATAAACGCTAAAATTCCCAATTTCCGCCAGTTTGTTACTTATAACTCCCGAACGAACACAAAATTACAAATCAGGTTTTGAGGTGTATTTAACATCTATGAGTACACTTCACATTATATTGTTTTGATGTAAACCAGCGTATGCAGTAAATTAAAACACAGACAATCTTGTCAAGTGTTAAGCTTTTGATACAAATCAGAGGTTTTATTTATAATGGTCGCATGTTACATCCGTTCGCAAAACCCCTAATCTTGTCTATAATTTTTAAATTTTTTCAATACGAATCCTAAATATTTCCGGGAAAAAAGTAGCCTTAATTAACTTAAGGCTACTTTTTCCGGGAACTGTACCAAAAATACTTTTGCACAGGTTTACAGTAAATTTAATTGCCTTTCGAATGATGTAGCTCACAAATTGTACTCGGGCTTATGAGTGGTAGAAATTGCGCAATTAAATTACGTGGATAGTGAATTTTTTTATAAGCAAAAAACCCTGGGTGGTTATAAACGCCTGGCAATGGATAGTGAAAAAATGATTTATCGGGAGATTCCTATGAATTTTGTTCTTTGTTCCGGGAACTCCATCGAAAATACCTTTGCACAGTATTATAGTCAATTTAATTGCCTTTTGAATGATATAACTCATATTGGGCTGGTCTCTGAAGACTCCTGTTGATTTTGCTAACTTGGGATTGAATCCACTCAACTACTGCTCTGTGAGTGCAAGGCGTTCGCGTTCAGGAGATTCATGGTAGCCCGGAAGAGGTCCTCAGACCCTCCTCGGTTTCATAAGAGACTTGGGAGCTATATGGGATGATCATTGAAGGAAAAATTATACCACAATAGATCCCAGTGGGTCGCAGCGGTGGGGAGGCATTGTACTCCTCTATTCCATTAAAAAAAAGTTTAGCTTATAAATGGGAGAAATCACACAATTTCCTTGCTCTAACTTTGCCATTATGGCTTGATCAAGTAGGCCGCCATTTTGCATTGAATAAAAAATACCCGTGTCTGGGAAGTCAAACAAGGACCCTTTCACCAAAAATTCAAAATTGTTTAAGCATTTTACTACTAAAAATCAATGCAGGAATAAAACACACACATATATATATATTTAAATTAGGTTGTTAAGTAAAAACAAACACTGTTATAAACCACACACTATTTAAATGTGATTTTATTTTTGTTGTTATGTTGAGAGAGAAACCAAAAAGGATCAACAGACTTGAGTAGGCCTACTCACATGCAATATAATATAACTATTTAAATGATATAATAAATAGTGTGTGGATTATAACAGTGTTTGTTTTTACTTCACAACCTTATTATGATTAACTTCCACAAAGTAAAAGCCTCAAATTTCAAAATTATACATAAATTAATGAATTTTGGGTATCGTCTCCAAATGGTCTGAAATGTAAAGATACGAAGTTCTACCTTCCTCCGACTGATTTTCAAGTTGGGTAGAGTGTAATAACTATTATTATCTTTGAAACTTCGGCTAATTAAGTGGCTAATCGGGAGATCATAAGTAAGATCATACTATTTACTTCAGAATGTACTTTAACAATTTAGCATATCTCATTTTCACAATTTAACAATATTACGAAAACCTTCTGAAGAACCCAGAAAAGAGTTTATTACTTTATACTTACACAAGAGCCACAGCTACTACTACTACTGGGAAGTAATAATAATTATACAAAAGAAATGATTTAATAAATTCAACACAGATTTGAAACAACACATGCTGCAGATGGTTTTTTACACATACCTCATTCCTTCTGTTGATTTATTACGATAATTTTTAATAAGCTGAGGTACTGCTAACATGGCTTCTGTGAATAGTGCTAAGAAACCCAGAGTTTCAATATAAACATAATAATCATAAAGTGCGAATGTGAGAAGACCGCAGAAAAGTGTTAGGCTGAGTAGGAACTCCAAATACGATGGAAAGTCGGTCCACTGCCAAAAGTGCTTCCATTCGAAATCTGTACAAAATATAAACATAAATTAAATACATAATCTAATGAAAGACTGAACACGATCAACACGCACACTGTAAAGAAGGAAGTAAAGAAATATATATTTCTTACATACCCTGTGAAAAGTTGTAAGTTTTTATTGTTGCTACAGCTGTTTCGCCTCTTCAGAAGGCATCATCAGGCATACCACATGTGTAACAAAAACACGTTCACTACAGATATATATATATATATATATATATATATACACACACACACGAAAATACTTGCAAAATTGCAAAACATTTTGGTATTTGTTAATCTAAGATTAAAATTAGTTTCTTGATGGGGCCACACCCTTCCACTTCTATTAATATAAAATTATATAACTCTTGAGTTATGAATTATAGATTATAAAATATAAAAACCGGTACACAATTTTGTGTGTTTTCGTGTGTGTATATATTATATTTGTGTGGTGGACGAGGTTTTGTTATTACGTGTGCTACGCCTGATGATGACTTTTGTTGAGACGAAACAGCTGTAGCAACAACTAATTTTTACAAGATATGTATCCAATTTAAATGAGTAATTCGAAAGGTTTATATGGAAACAATAAATATATAATAGCATGAACTTGTTTAAATTGATGTAGGCTATAATATCTCATCTAATAATAATGAATATAAACAGGGATTTTAAGATTTCAAAAGTACTGAATAATATTTGGACATTTGCAGTAGGATTTATTGCGGACCATTAAGTCCATTATTTAGAAGCCATTATTTCCATTTATAATTCCGGCTCAGAATATTATTCTTTGGTTTCATATTTAATTTGTTTGCATTTTCATCTATAAAGTGCCCGACACACAAGGTGACTAGCCCTGACTTGGCTGCGATTTAAATTGAACATGTTAAATTCTACTCACTAGGAACAAGCTATTCTAGTAATAACTCAATTCCCGATCAAATTGAGGTTATTTTATTACTAATTTTATGTATTTTGCTTACCATAACTGATAAAGAGTGAGCCAGAAAAAAAAACTTCCCTTATTTTATGAATGATAGCATCATACATATTTAGAAAAACCAAAAATGTACATAAAGTTTTACAAATTCTCTACAAATTTTTAAATCATGACTAAATTAAATGATTTATTTATTTTTAGTGATATTGGTTGTTGGGCTGTGCTAATAGTATGTTAATGAATTCTCTAACAGATTAACTAAACAAGATTAGGTTTAATGATCATGATAATGTGGCTTATTCTACAGTATATATACATTGCTCAGAAAACACTAACTAATCTGTGTTACAAACAACACTGGAAAATAACACGATGTGAAAAACATAAGTTTATATTCTACTCTATGATAACAATTGGAAAAAAGCAACTCACTACAGGGCAACCTACAACTTTTGTCTGTTTCTTCTATTTATACTCTAAGTGAACTCAATCTTATCCATATCAAATTATCTAAAGCCATTATTTAAAGCCTAAAATATACAAATTAAATATAACAGATGTTATTTATTGCAGTCGTGTTAGGAACACTTCACCTTATATAATAATAATAAATAATCATACTTAGAAAGTAATTCTGGATCTATGTTAACAGTGGATGTGCTAAATAATGGCTTGCACACAAACAACAGCTGAAGTCACAGTTTATATTTAAATAGCCAGTTGAAGCCAGCATTGAGCCAGCTTGAGGCTAAATGTCCAAGCTTAAGTTAGTAATGTTGGTCTGGAATCTGCTTGCTTGAGTTAGTTTAGTTGCTAGTTTGGACCAGCAGAGGAATTGATTGTAATGCTTTAAATAAATTCGTTGAAGTAATACAATCGTTTTGCTACCTTATTCTGAAGAACCTTCTTCGCCACCAACCATCTTGACAATGTCTGCAAACTTGCAAGAGAATTGCAATGAGACAGGCATCATTTAAGGAGACTCGCCATTGCCCAGTAATCGCTGAGGTAACCGACAGCGAAGAGCCTGTCACGCAGAAATTACGAAGATCTTGTTCTTTATGTCTCTATATTACGTTCACAGCCAAATATGTTCCTTACTGCATCTCTAATCTCCTATCCCACATACTCTCTCTTCTTAATTGTACAAAATTTTATTCAAATGAAAACCAGGATCTTCCTCAAACAATTGATGTTCTAATTTAATTGAACCTAGTTGAACCTTCCTAAACTCTCCAATTCTCTTCTACGCTACACAAACATTTCAACTGTTTATTATTCAACTTGTTTACATGGCACATATCCAAACTGTAATCAGGTTCTTGCTATATTTGACCTATCATGTCTGAGGTAATGGAAGCAATAGCAGTTTTAATTCTACATCTCAAATAAGGTAGATTGCTAGGTAACGGAGGCACATGCACACAATAATTTTAAAACACCACACAAAGAAACTGCATCAAGTTAGATCGGGCGACAACCAATCCTGTGGTAGGGAGCGACATAATACAGCCATTTCCACTTATTGTGATGCTCAAGAAGTGGTTTACCATCTTGTTTCCTAAGACTGTTTCCATCTGTTTAGCAAAGACCTAAAGCAATTCTTGTTACACTTGTTTCAACAAAAAAAAGGGACACTTATTTTAAAACCTTCTATATTGTCATCACCAGCATTAATAGCCATTTCAATTGACTTTCTATGACTACCCAACTAAGATTCCCTGATACGATCAACTTGGTCTTCTTAAAATTTTTTTTGTACAGACTTCCGATTGTTTTGTACAGTTTATACAAATAACGATAAATGTTTTTTCACAAAGGGGATTATATGAAACAAAGCACTAGCAATTTGCAAATTGCAAGGTACAGAATTCCCTTGTCAAATCAATTTGTATTTCAAAGAATGCATCAAAATTAAAAATTTTAAGATTTTGACATAGTGGAAAAACATTACAAAGGAGTGCATACCACAATGAAGAAAACACTTGGATGTCTTTTAGGTAGATTTATTATATGTATAGGTATAATACTAGGTGGCGCAAAATGGAGGGTTGAATTTGAAGTGCATAGAAGTAGTGAAGGGGGAAAAATAGTAACCGTCGCCGGCAGTCTGCGAGAGTCAGTCACAGTACTCAGTCTGTCTAGTAATGGCGCAGCGGAATGTTGAACCCAGTCTCAAGTTATTGGAGAACATCCTCCGTTGTCATGAAACATTGTGAGACAGTGGGCCCACTCGAAATAGTTTCGTTAAATGTGTTTTCAAGTAATAATTTATTTAAATGTTTATGAACCTGTTTTTGTTAAGTGTTCCATGACAACGGAAGATGTTCCTCAATAACTTAAGAATGGTTGAACAGGCGAAACGGCCATCGCTTTTTTAAATACGACAAGTGACTACTGACGACGGTAAGTTGTTAACATTTTATTAAATTATAACAGTAGTCGGAATGGCGACAAACAAAATATTATCTAAAACTTGTGTTTGAAACATTTTTTGATGCAACCAACCCTTACTGTTTGGGATAAAAATCAGGGCAGAATAAATATCTCACTACGCCTTTGGTAGACACAATTTCAAGACCGTTCAAAATTGTTGTACATCTTTTAAATATTGGCAAAATCGTTCGACTGAAAAATTTCTCTATAACTGCAACTCTTAGCGCAAGGAGTGAATACATTTGTTTAGTGGTTAGCTTATAGGAACTTCAAAGTAAATGGAATTCCAAAATCTACCTGTGCTTGTAGGTCGAACTAAAAGCGATATTTTCAAAATTCAGATATCTTCAAGCTATCAGATATAAAGATTGCTATGTATTGACAAAAAACATCAGCACATTAGAGCAAACTTGAATATAAGAGGAGAACTCGTATGGAAGAAATTGTAACTTTAAAAGCTTTATCTTTTTTAAGATGTGCAATAATAATTAAGACATCTTTTGAGGTCTCTCCTGCAACGTGTAAGTAATGTTGAAGTGAAAGAAAATATTGGAGGATTTATAGTTACGTAGCTAAGTTCGTCTCAGAATAGTGAGATTTATTTACGAGGGACTGAGCGGCATCCTCTCCACTTAAAGCGATTTAGTCACAAAAAATGCAATTTGAATTACTTTTATAAGTCTTTGACATTTGCTACAAATAGCTTGCTCCTTAGCTTTATACACAGTTTTCCAACCATCTACAAAAACCTCTGTAAATTGTATTAACTATACTTCTATTAGCAATAATATACACTTTCTTAACTACTCCAAACTACAAACGCTACAGCAAAAAGCCAATAACATACAATGTAAAAATATAATACATCTACTGGTTAAAAACTAAATATTAGTTTACATTATAAATGTTACAAACTATTTTTATGATACTACCTAATAATTTTAAACATCTTCTAGGCTAAAACATTACAGGGGGAAAACCATATTATTTGAACATACCAAGAGATAAACTTGAAACTCTTTTGAACACATTGCTGGAAACACCTGTAGGTTGGTAAACAAGTTAGTACAGAAATTACAAAAGCATTTTGTTCAAGTAATATTTAGTTATTAAGAAATATTAAGGACTATTTATTGAAGACATGTTCAGTAGAATTTGCTTATATTAATAAATTTTTACTCATATTCATAGTTTTGTTTGTTTTGTAAGTCACTCAAAAATTTGAAAGACAACAATATTTAAAGGTTTACAAAAGATTCAACACATGACGAACCAAAATTAAATCAAATAGTCTATCGATAATGATCATATTTTAGAGAGTTTATTTTTTAGTATCATAAGCGTTTATGTAGTAGGCTACTTTCTGAACATGTGTTTCATTATCGCAAGGTGCTTTAGAATTGAAAGCTCAATAAACGTGTTCATCCTTATTAAGAATGCTTTGACACTTGCATTTAATACTATATCACTATATTAATACTACATTCCCAAAAAGCAATTACACAAGATTCTATTTTATTTATAAATGCCTTTATTTAAAAGTTATAGTGCTTAAAAAAAGCATAAGCTTTCCACTAGTTTGATTTTTAATTCCCCATCTTCTTTCAACAAATGAGATTGTAGCAGACTTAAAAAATGTATGTGTTTGTAAGTTAGTTTAGTTCATATTACCACTCTCTTTTGAACTTATTGTAAACTAGGTAAGAATAGGGTATAAAATAAATACCCCCAATAAGATTGGGTAAATACTGAGCCTCACCATTATACGTAATTCGAAAAACAATGCATAGTCGGCTGACAGGCCCAAAACCCCTCCGCTGAGATTCATCCAAATCAGAATTTCCCATCTAGAGAGGCTTTTATCATGATAAGCTATATGTTGGTAACTAACAATCATGTTTTTCGCTCTTCACTTGGAAAAGATCATGAATTTTCTAAATCCGAAGGTGCATTCAGGCCTCCTTCTATTGTCCTATGTTAAAAATTTAAGATATCTACATGTTGTAAATTTGGCTGGACACCGCACACCACAGACGGATAAACATTTCCTTTTATTATTATAGATAAATTAATCTATGTATGAAAGCATGCTGGGCCCATAACCTTGAGGTTCGTGGATCGTAACTACGCTCTGCTACCATCTGTGGACCTTACTTCTGCGACAAATGCGAGGCCGTTAATAACTAGACTCCCGAAATAGAACCTCGTGGGAGTAATGCCTAGATGCAGTCTTGAAAGGCCTGTTAATCGCCAGTAAAGTTAATTGTTGCCCGAATTTTCCAAGATATTTTCAAATAATCAAGCCAGCTTATAATGAGACTAAACTAGTAATTAATAAAAATTAACACTTCCTAATTACAAGATACTAGGCTAACACATCAACGACATCGACATCAAATGAGCCAAACATCGCTTTTGTGCCTAGGCCTACTAATTTAATAATAAATTTATATAAATAGATAAAGACATTATGACGACCAGCACTACATGGGGCAATCTCCTAATGTGGTAGATTAGTCTGCAGTTAAATGGGTTCTGTTTCGAAATTAATAATCAAACAGTAAATTTTTAACGGTTAACACAATTACAAATCACACATTCACTCCCTTAGTTTCTCCAGCTGGACTGCGCTAGAGTTTTCGTCAGCAGAGCTACTAGATCCTTTCAGATCTACTGAATTTTAACTGAACATTCACTTACTCATATTGTGGGGACACGGGATATCTCGGGTTATCGCATTTAGGTTAGTAAAAAAATTAATAATGGATAAAAATAACATTAAGGCCTCATACATAAAACTGTAGGTAATTTCAATTTGTTTTTGGAAAAAAAAATAAGTTGCTCAAAATAAAATCACCAATTTAATAATCAATAATATTAACTTTTCTATAGAATAATGCAGATTAAAATATAGCATTTATAATAATTTTTAATCGGCAATTTTATTCAGTGCATAATTTTTATTTACACAGTCTCTGCCTATTATATTGTTATCTGTCACCCTCTATATTATTTATAGTATTTTGTATTACTCACTGTGAATTGATAGGTACTTGATACCACGACTTGTCCTATACAAATGAAAAACTTGTCAAAAGAATAAATACACTGAATTGAATTGAATATATCTGACATTGATTTATCTCCATAAACAAATTATGTAATTCAATGGTTCACAGCCTAAAATGAAACACACGAAAACACCAAAGAGTTTCTTAAACCATCCAACACATTCATTCTAATTGGTGTTGTTAACTCATCAGCCAGATTATTGAAAATTATTAAATTTTAAGAATATTATCACATAAAAACATTAAAAAAAGAAGAAATGAGAGAATATACTTTAAAAAGATATGAATTTAATGTAGCCTATACTATATTACAAATAGACAATTTAATTTAGAGATTAGAGGTCTACTTATCTGAATGATACGTGTAAAGGTATTTCCAAACTGTTATGTAACTAATGTAGGCTATATGTTGTTTTGAAGCTATAAGTCGGTGAAAATGTATATTTTTTACAATATTTGTGTTTACTTTGTTCTTCAAAAGGACTACTTATGTCTACAAACAACAAACTATAAAACAAAAATAAATAAAACAGAAATGTTACAGACTAATAAAAATGCTGAACTTTTACCAGTATAATCACCACGTGGTGTTATAACCCGTTCCCTTGCGAAAAACTTGAACTATGTGAAACAATAGGAAACTATCCCTTCCTGTTGGCCACGCCTGAATACTCTGGCCAGTTGTCAGTCTCTCTCTAGCTTGTAAACTAGACGCTTGCCATCAATTGCGTGTGCTTAGTGTATGAATTGTGTTGTGTCTGTGGTTGGTGTGTTTGACTTTTCAGTCTTAGCTCTGAGATCCATCATGTAGATATTTAAGGTTAATAATAATTTGTAGTTTTACTTTGTTCACCCTTACATAGGCCTAGTTGCCTAGGTTTATGTACCGTTAGTTTTAGTCACTTGAGAACGGTAGTTGATTTGAGTTCCCGAAACGTTGTGTTTGATTATTTAACACACAAATGATGGCAAATGTCCGAACAAGTAATTATAATAAAACTATAATAACCACATCTATGCTTTTAGGACAAACATTATTTCTTTAGGATTTTCAACATGGCAAATGTAGTTCAGAGCCTACAATTAATTATAAAAAGTTTTCCTATATAGCGCTAATACTTATTCATGGTAAACAAAAGAGTATAGCTCAAGCTCATGGTTGTATTGTTTGATTTATTCCATTTGATCAAAGTTGTAAACATAACAAGTATATTCTAGGTTTGTGTTTGTGTTGAATTTTTTATCATATGTATCAATGTTAGTGATATTACCCACTGGAAGGGAGTTAGTTTATAAATAGGAATAATTCCAGAAATATCCCAAAACCTTGATAAGTTCCCAAAAAGTTGGAATTTATGGAAAAATCTGTAAAATATCAGCTTGTTTGCAAATTTCCACAAAAATTATTTATTTATTTAAAAAGGGTAAATTTTAAATATAATTAAATATGAATAATGCTTCATACCTTCATAGAAAAACACATGACAGCATTTACTTGTAGTTTTAAACATTTTCTATATTTCCCCGATAGTGAAAAAAGTTACTGTTGATAAACTTTAAAATATATGCAAGAAAGGAGTTATTGTCAATGACTGATGTAGAATATATTTTTAATACAATTATTCTATTAACACCATATGTCACTAAATTATTCAAGGAATAAACATATTTTTTACACATTTCATGCATGCCCATTTTTAACCCAAGACGCAAACAGAAGGGTGTTACGAGTTTAACAAGTATATCTGTCTGTGGCACTGTAGAACCCAAATGGATGAACTTTATTACGTTTTTAAAATTTTTACAACTTTCTGCCTTTACCGACTCTCTCTTCCAAGTAGTTATCTTTTTCCCCGCTAAGCGGCGACTCCGTACAGTAACCAACGTTTAGAATGTAAAAGCCGTGTCTGAGAACTAATCAGCTGTTCTTATCTCGTAACTTGAGTTGAATTTAACTTTGTCATGCAAGGCTTCTAGAAAGGTCGGCCATTAGCCTGTTACGAACTAAACTGTTAAGACGCCGCAAGTTCTAGTTATGTCGTTATATTTTAAATAATTTAGTCGCGAATTAATGACAGTGCGTCACTAATTAACATGCCTTTGTTTTAAGTCCTTTTCTTCTAAATACCAGGTATGTAGAGCAATATTACCAAGTTAAAATGTTTTAGCTTTTCATTTTTGGTTATGACATGTTCTCTTTGTAAGTTTTATAAAGTTAGATTTACATTTAATATTGTAAATAATATTTCAAACTCATAGAGTTTAATTCAAAATCTATGTAATTCAATTTTCCTTTAAAAAAAAAAAAAACTTTAAGTACAGCATAAATATTAAATCTTATGCATTTACCACACTCTAGCCTATTTTTACCAAAGCCTAGCTTAAACAGTTTATTTTATTCTGTACAAATTTAAAGCAGTGTAACCTATAACATTTATGGACCTTTAAAGAACTATAATTAAATAATTATATCTCCAATATATTTTGTGTTACAAGCTAAGAACATTTTAAAAGTTACATGTGTTACATGTGGCCTACAAACATGTAGTAACAGTTTAAAGTAACTTGACAAGTTAACTTTGGTTAAGTCTTGTAGTAACAATTAACATCTTTATTTCAAAATATCTGCTTGTCACCTTGTATCAAAGAATATTATAAAGGCAAACTTTTAACCTAAAAGCCTAAACTTTAAATGCTTGGTTTTAAAGCCTACTTTGATTCTAAAAAGATGTTATTTTGTTTTAATGCAGTATTCACCGGTACAAGAATCACACCATGTTCTGATATTAATTGCAACAACTACATATGTCCTGCTGTTGAAGCCAACCACCAACATGCAGCTTTATTAAGTATTTTTCTGCGACAGTGTTCTGTTTAAATATAGCTATGAACCAAAAAACCAATAATTTTCTAAAAAATCTGCAGTGAACTTTATGAGAAACTTTGAATAGGCTGTGTACTTGTATTTTGTGTAACAAATGAATAATTCTTAAAATATGTCTTTTATATTTAATAAATTGGGAGAAGCAGCTATAGCATTTTTCGGACCTCAGCCCTAAGGGCTCTGTACCTATATTAGAAATTATATATACTTTTTTTTATAGAGAGACGTCTCACAATTTTCTTTATTTTTATTTATTTAATTATACTTAGCTTTACAGTTGGCCAACGACATAAAGATTAATTATTAAACAAATCCATGGTACTACATGTTAAAATTTTTGTAATCTTGTCTAATTAATTTTTGTATGAATTTTGTAATCATTACTAAAGGGGAGGATTTTTTCACTTTTATTTTGAGGAGGGATTTTAAATTCAATTTAAATTTATATATGTATTTATGTATGTATCTGATTTTTTCTTTTTGTACTTTAAGGGCATATAATTAATTTTTTTGTTTATCAATTAAGGGCATATAAATCTTTTTTTAATTAATTTTGGTCAATAAACCTAAATTGTATCTAGTTCTTTGGTTTATTGACTTAACCTCAAGGTATCTTATGAATTGTAAAGGATCAGCTGAGACATTTCTACTTTTGGTGATTTTTGACTTTAAAGGTAAGTCTTTGAACATGACCAATCTATGTGGCCCAGTATAGCTTCCGTTTCTCTATTAATTCGTTTTGTAAGATTGGTACAACTTATTTTATTTTTTTTGAAAGGTGACTTGATCGAGAGTGTTCTTGGCTATGATTAGTGTTGTGGGCCGGGTAAATACCCAGAGGGAAGGTAAATATAAATTGGGTATTTACCCAATGGTCATTTAAATACCTACCCAAAATGAGGGTATTTTTAGTTTTTGAGATTTATACAACATGTTTTGATGTTTTGATGAAGTGTAGGGCAAACAAGGACTTTGAAGCACAGTCATTTGATGCTTTAAATTGAAATTAGCAACAATATTTATCCTCCAATATAACCAAAAAGTATGTCCACAAATTTTTGGGTATTTACAACATTTTGCACTGTTACTTTCTTAGTTCTTTCAATGATGTTTAATGTTTTTTTCTTCTTAAAATAAGATAAAATGTTGAAAAAAACCTTTTTATTGTTTTAATATATGCTAAAATATTGTATAGGGGTTGGTAACATTTCATTACAGTGTATTGTACATAGTAGAATACAAAAAAGATTAAACTAGAACCTAATTAGTTACTGTAGTTGACTTTTATTTATAATAAAAACGTGCAACAATCTCACAAAGACCTTTCTTTCACCTTCTTTTTTCAATTAAAGAGTTAAAACTAAAAAAGTTCAATTTATTTTTACCCAGATTGTCCCTGCTCGATTAATATTGTTCATGGTCAAATAAGGATATAAAGAGAAATTCGCTGCTAAAGCATTTTTTTATGAATTTTTCAGTTAACACTAATTATTTACCTTAAGTCCGTCTTGTGACTCCTTGTCGTTTAGT
>JAGFPH010002033.1:133341-150627 GCA_018207615.1 Philaenus spumarius
GACACTTCAGGAAATGGTTCTATGGGTCAAAACAAAGAGAAAATCAAGAATAATTTTTTTTTCAAAAATGTTTTGTTTTCCAGATATCTGCTATTATTTTGTTGACAAAATAATTCATATCTAGAGACGGATTGACCGATTGAGTTCAACCTCGGTATGAAGTTTAACCTAACGATGATCTATTAAAAAAAGAGATTATACCCAATCATGCATTTCAAAATTTCAAACCTAACTTATCAAAAAACCGTACATTTTAACAAAAAATGTCGACACCTTTTTTATAGCATTTTTGATTCCCTATTGTATGGTTTAACTGTCAAAACAATTGGATAACAGTTAAGTTAAAGATAATAACAGCATACGTACCCAAAATATTGTTGTGTTTACTGTATTGGTATTGTTTGAACAAACCAAGTATTACACAAAACTTTACTATTATCCTTCACCCGATTGTTTTGATAGTTACACCATCCATTAGGTAATGAAAAGGGCTACAAAAAATGTTGTGTTCAGGTTTTATTTTATCTAGAAATTTCGAGTTAACATATTTGATCAAACTTGATGTTCACAACCACGTTTAACAAGATACACTCTGTTCATATTAATTCATTACCAATACAAATAGGTTAAATGTTTATTTCAGTGACTATTTTATACTCGAAATGTATTTTAACAAATGTTATCGCGAAAGAAAGTTTGTTGCACTGCCATTCTTGTAACTAACACCACGGTTATTAATTATATAAATTTGTTTAAATGAAATATAAAAACAGCTATAAAAGTAAATGTTCAAACATAGCCTATTTATATCACTGATAGGCCTACATATAAATATAAGGTAGGCTACAAGTTGATAAATGTGTAGGCCAAATTTGATAAAAGCAGTAAGTATTGAAATAGTGAAAATTTCACACAAAAATTAATAACTTCTTAAATAGCCTATTATAGATATAAATCTGACATTTTAAAATAATTTAAAGGACAATACAATAGGTACTAACAATAGATAAAAAGGAAATACTTGATAGTTTTTACTCATTAAAAAAAAAGTTGGACCCTTTGGAAACGGAATCATAAAACTATGTTTATTGGTTTAATTATTTTATGTAAATTATTAATAACAAAATGTTAACATTTTTGTTCTTTCCTAAAACAGGCACAACTCAAAGTGGTAAATTTAATAATGTAATTTATATGTAAAAAAACCAAAAACAGGGTTGAAATTAGATGATCTAAAGTTTAAAAAATCAACAGTGTTTGGTGGAGTATTAATAAATAATCAGTTATAGCAGGAAAACATGTCCACAAAAACTCCCCCCCCCCCCCCCATCCACCGAGCAGCTTGCTAGCACACATGTATATACGGGTAGATTTTTTGAAAACTTACCAACTCAATTATCTCAAAAATGGAAAGAGATAAACAAAAACTGATCTCGGGACAGTTATTCACCGTCAGGAGGAACGATGGAAACAATATTTACAAAATCCCAAAACAACTCCGTTCCTCTCATACCACAACAAACTAAAATAAGCGGTACCAAATAACTGCCACATTCTTTCTCCCAGTTGAAACTTTATACCTTCCCAAGAGTAGCATAGGAGGTGGTTATTTAGAATTGCAAAAGTATTACCATGGAAAATATTAAATGCATGTAACACACATGCATATTATATTATAATATTATTATTATTAATTATTATTAAAACTATTCAATCGATTTCGAACAAATTTGCTACAAACATGTCAATTAGGCCTGTATGGTTGCACAAAAAGAGGTTTTGAAATTTTTTAAAAAACAACCCCATTATTGGCCAAAAATCATTAAAATTTGTTAATATTATTATTACCTAAATGAGAATTTTAAGAAAGATGCGGTTTTTTGCATATGGTAGGGTACATTAAGGGCTACAAATAAGCCAAATTTTATCACCGTTAGAGCAATGTTTGAGAAATTTATATTTTTCTCGTTTTTTGGTAATTTTTGGGAGGTAAAAAACCATTTAAAAATCAAAAATTTGGAAAAATGAAAAAACGCCTGGAGATATTCCAGAACCTGCATACCAAATTTCATCAAAATCGGACTGTTGGTATGGTCTCCAGCTCTGTACACATCCTAACAGACACACGGACAGACATCACCAAAAACCACTTTTTTTGGTTCAAGAAGCACCAAACAAATAATTCCACTAAAAATATTTTTGGGTTCAGGGAGCACCAACACAGATAATTCCACTAAACAATTTTTTGGGGTTCAGGGAGCACCAAAACAGATAATTCCACTAAAAATTCAAATTCGAAAATTTATATGAAAACAATACTTTCTCCAAATACTTCGTATAGGGGGGGGGGGGGGGAAGTAAAAGGTATAATAGACATATATGGCTTGTGATACATCAAGTTGAAAAAAACATGCATTTCTATGCATTTCTAAGAATAGAAATGCATGGGTAAGAAAATAGAAAACAGCTAACCCATTCGTTCGCTATGCTCAGAAAATGTTATTTAATAACCTACTGTTACAATTTTATTTTATTTAAACGACGGAAAGAGATAGGCCTACATATTAATTTTATATCTTTCATTAAGATTAAAAATAATAACAATATATAATTAAAACATGTATTTTTTCCTAAGTTCATGCTGATAAACCAAAAACTTTCCTCGCCAACAGGGTTACCATACTTAATTTCCTGAACTTATTGTTGTTTGCACAATAAATTATAGAAGAAAATATTAGAATGTACATATCCTAATTTGTTTGGAAATATTAATGTATTTAGTGTATGAGCAGACAAATTTATGTTATTATCGAGATATATTTTACTTTGTTTTTTCATGTCTATATATGGTTGTGTATCATGTTAGTGCGCTGCTATTATATAAATTATGGACCTACGAAATAATTTCATTATTATTATAAAATAATATTGTTAATAAAGGTAAGCAGAAGTCAAAACATATAAATAAACCAGCAATAACAAATTTAAACAAATAAAGGAAGAAAAAGCTTGTTTTTATATTTCTTGAAAACTTGCACACTTAACAATTACTAATCTCACTATATATTCAGAATAGCCTTTTATTCAAACCTAGATCAAATTTTCAGTGTCCTACTAATAAATATTGGCTAGATTTTCTAATTCTATCCACAGTTAAACTGTTTACTGTAGCTTATATAAAAAAAGTTGCCTTACGTGAGAAAGAAAGTGAGTTAATTCACTAGTAAAAAATATCAGTAGTTCACATGTAAGAATAACAATTTATATTTTTATTGATTCGACCAAAAATATTCTCAAAACAATAACACAAACAAGTCTATTGGTTAAGTTGTCAAAACAATTTTATTGCTTACCTGTAAAAATTCTATCAGGAACCCGAATAATTTGATTCTTGTTTTTTACAGTCACACAAACATGTATCATGAACAGCATCGTAACATTCATAATTAAACTTTGGATGAGCAATGGTATCTCATATCGTTTTCCACACCTGTACAACAAACATAAAACACAGCAATTATAACCTTAAAGCTCTATAAAACTTTAAATAATAAATAGCACTTCATTATGAGTCCTAATTCTTGATCCCAATATTAAGTACAGTAGAACCTCGATAGCAAGACCCTCAGGGGATTTGGAAAACAGTCTTGTTATCGAGGGACTCTCTTCTACTTGAAGTTCATGTTAGCCTATCAAGATTTTGTTGACTGAAAGACGTACTATCAAGGTCTTTGATTTTTCTGAAACTCTTTTATAGTAAGTGCATTTTGAATCAACCCTCACTAGCACATTTTGTTTTAAAAAGTACATTTTATTATTATTGTACATTAACAAAGTATGTACGGCAATATAACCGGTTAGTAAATAAAACCGCACATTTAAAATATGTATAGCAGTACATAGAAAAAAAATGTATGTACATAGTGTTGTAGGCTACTCTTAATTGAATAAACGAAAAATGAATATCAAATTACTCAAATATAAAACTAAAAATAGAAAAACTAAGAGAAACTCAAAAATTTATTTAACTTTCCCTAAAAAGAACTAATTAACTTTACTTAAAATGTATGATATAAAAATTTCGTGAAGTAGGCGAAAATACAGCTAATGTTCAAGCTAATGCGTGGGCTTCAATGTCCAGGTTATCCTGAAGATGTACAAGGCATGTTATGTAGGTAGTAAAAAGTCAATAATTTTTGTTTGTTTTGAGTTTCTTACATGGATGTACCACAAACCTTTTTAAATACTATATCATTCCTTTTTTTTTTTTAAACAGTGTAGCCATCCATTACTAGCACGAAAATTTGTATGTGCCAAGTTTTTTGCGAACTCCTGTGCTTTTTCTAGTAGAGTAGGGCCACTGATTGGCAAATTTTTATCACAACACTGTTTTAGCCAATTAACAACACATTAATCCACATCATGAAATTTGCCTTTCTTCGCTCTTACACATGTTTTACCAAGCCCACTATCCTCTTCAAACTTATCCGTATTTTTCAAAATTGTATGCAACATAGTAAATGGAATGTTAAATTCCTTGGCAATATCAGTTTTTTTTTTAGTTGGGTTTTCTTCGACACTTTTAATCACCTAAGTTTAAATTCCGTAGTAAATGGCATAATTTTACATTTTTCAGACATGTTTCATTTCAATGAATGTTCCAAACAAAGCAATGCACAGCAAACGAACTAAACATGAATAAACATCACTGAACCGATCTGACAGCGGGCGCACGACTGATCTGTCACAGTTGATGAGGGTCGGAAGCTTGGTTTTCATATTTAGACCTGAGCATAAGACATTGTTTCCTTGAAAACATCAGTTCCATTGAGTTACTGACCATGAAACTATGCACTGGGAAGGATAAAGTCGTGCTATAAAGGTTCGGTTTTGTAAAAAGACGTGCTATAGAGGGTTATAAAGCTGTGATATATATTGGGACAAAAAGCCGTGCTATTGAGGTTTTTAAAATAATAATAGTCGTGCTATAGAGGTATTTTTAACATTAAGTGTTATGGCAATTGAGAAAGTCTTGTAGTTGAAAGTTGTGTTAGCGAGTTTCTACTGTACAAATTAGTTGTAAGTTACAGTAGAAAAGTCGTAAAAATCACCTGACCGCTTCGATTTAGGCGTAGGCCTATTACCAATTTTATATCGATTGTTCGGTATTTCGTCCATCAAAACTTCCAATTTAAGGCTAAGGAAGGTTTTACAACCTCGGTATAATGAACTGTGTACCATTATGCTAAAACATAAATTTTGTATATTTTTATAGTTTGTTGAAAACTAAGACTTATAAGTATATAAGATCTAAATATAACATTTATATTTTATTAACTGTGTAGTTAGATTACTTCAATTTAATTGGAAATATATAGTTAAATTGACAAATTTTATCATCTGTCTACTTGAATTATTTAATAATTATCTGCAAAAAACATCTACTGTGCAACAATTTGTTACGTCCCTTGCTTGGAATGAGATATAATTTGTTTCTTCAAAATTTAAGTTTAAGGTTTTGAAAATACTCTATAGTTTAGTTTAAAACTATTAATAATTTAATATCTAAAACAAATTTCTAGACATTATTTGATCTTGGTCAGATGTAATGATGGTTTAATTACATTCAAAAGTATCTAATACTGTTTTGAAATAATTGAGTACGGTATCTAATCTTTGTCTAGTCAAGCATTTCTTAAATAAATATTAAAGAAAATAAATAAAAAATACAAATTTCTCTGCAGTAACAAATTAAATTGCGTTTTATAAAAAATCATCTTTGAATATTCAGAATTATTTACACTGAATATTACTATACCCGTTTTAGAAAGTGTATAAAAAACATAAGAAAACCCTTCTATGTAAAATATTGATAAAAGGGAGATACCAATTTTTAAATAAGTATAATTAAAAGTGTACCTACGCTCAATTCTTTAAATAAAATCAATATCAACTCTAAATTCATTGCAAAAAATTAATATAGTCACCAAAACTTTTCATTGGGTAAAGTGGATGTAGCCACTAAAATAAATGTAGCCGATTGCATTTAGACAGATTCGAATGTTGACGGTGAGCATGCCCTGAACATGAAATGGAGCCTCAGTATTATATAATGTGTGTATGTAATTAATATAGGGAATAACAAGTGGGTTGTAACACCTCTTAAAAAATTTTTGTACTTATGAATTGTAAATTACAACCTTTTTACAGGTAAAATAGAGTAAAAATTACATTAAAAATAAAATCTGTCCAATCACAAAATTTAGTTTTAAGTCTCTGTTGATGTAAACATAAAGAATCCAGACAAATTTAACAAGAGGATGTGATTTTGGGAAGGGGAATTTCATGGAAACCTATTTGCATCATTTTGATAAGTATGGTGTTACATATATTTCCTACACCTAAAAAAAGCTAAATAAAATGAAAGCAATACGAAAGTGATAGACCGTTAAAAAACTAAGTATGCCAATAAAAAATAAAGTTTATTAGGTAGATTTAAACATTGGAGGTGGATTTCAAGAAGTTTATTAGATAATCGGAATTAAAAAATATAGAGCAATTCCAGAAATATGCAAATGTCAATGTTGCCATAGTTGCTCAGGATCTAAGTAATTATAACTGTTTTGGCTCAAGGTAACCAAGAACTTCTTCACCCGAATCACAAATTTGTAAAAGTAAATGGAAAATATTTTTCTTTTCCTTGTAAACAACAAAACTTGTAAGTATCAAGCACTGATACTTTCGCATGCCTTTAGCAACTGTGAGTGTTATATGAAGAAAAGGTAAAAAAAAAAAACACAAGTCCTCAACTTTCTACAAACAGAATCTGATTAGAGACTGCATAGCTGCAATCACCAAAGCAGATGCCAGCCATAATGCCACAAGAGAAGAAACATAGGCACTAGATAGTGTATGATAATGTAACGTTTCAAAAATCTCATTAAAGCTGGGTCCAGGTTGGAATCACTACCACCCACTTCGGCAAGTGCAGCACAACATTCTTTTTTGGTCAAACTATCAAATTCAAATCTAGCAAGGGAATTCAACTACAGTAGAGTCCCGGTAATTCAAGTCTCGATAATCCGAGGTTTCGTGTAATTCGAGCCACAAATAGCATTGAATGTGACCATGCATTGTGACACATTCTTGCTGCTTGAAAGATACCGATCTTTAAATTTTTGTTTTCCAATGAATCTGTCAAGAGCGTTTGTACAATATGTCGCCGGTATAAATGCTTAACATTTTTTATAATGCCCTGATCCATTGGCTGTACAACTAAAGTCATGTTTGGATAGAAAGGGGGAGGGTTTAATAACCGTAACGTTGTTCATATAAGTGGGATAGAGTTATGCGTAGTACAAATGTCGATAAACAATATAATTGTTCTGTTCTGTTTACAAAAGGTTTTGTCGAGATTTAACAACAGACAGAGATTGGGCAGATCCTCAATGACAAACTACAGTATCGGTACCGGTACCTAGAGAATTCTTAGAAACCGGTACCGCGTCTAGAATTACAATACGTGCACAAACACACAAGTCCTGCCACCTTTGTCCAGCCCAATTTCTAACCATACAGTGATCTATTTATTCAGCGATCCCTTTCACAGCAAAAGATTTTAGTTTTAGTATTGAAAAACAACTTTGAATTAAAGAAGTTGACTTCGAATTATGCATGATTTTTTTACATTGCTATCATATAAAGTTCAAGGGACCGAACCGAAACTTCGAATTAACAGTAATTTCGAATTATCCAAGTTCTACAGTATATACAAAAATAACATCAAAAGAAACTTTTCCCGGCACTGCCGTATTCCGCTGGCATGACATCGCAGCTCATAAACGTTGCAGTGTAGTTAAACAAAATACTATTTATGATTTCTTTAATAAGTAATTTTTTACTGTGTATAAAATTACTTTTGTACCTCAGTGTTCAATACAAAATAGTGTATATTTAATAAAACTTTAATTTTTTCGGAGATACAAGGACTATAAATAATAGTTTTATCTTAACCTCTACATATTCCGTGTAATTTGAGTTTTTCACAATCCGAGGTACTCTCGGTCCCATTCAACTCGAAATATCAGGACTCTACTGTATATACTGATAGTCATGGGAGTGGATTCGTGTACAGGGATTGATGCACCCAGCTCCTGAAGCGATTATGAAAATCTTGCACCAAATCACAATGGACATGAGTAAAAAGTGGTGTAACTGGTTTTCCAATTTGTAAAGTGCATCATGTTCTAAACATGAAAACAAACCATTGATTAGCCTTGCTAATGATAATAAGTATGAAGAGCGAAGTCCGCTCCTTACCAATTGATGAAGTAGAACCTAAATGATCATGACTATTCTTAAGATTAATATTGTAATTGAAATATTTAAATATGATACTAGTTTAATTAATAAATTTATTTAGCTAAATGATTTGTGTACCTATTTAAATCTGTTCACTTCTTATACCAATTTCAGTAAAATACATTCAGTTTTCTCTGTACTTGATTTAAATGTAAAAATTTCAAAGACAAACTAACTAAATTTAAGCAACCTGTATTCTAAAATAAAAAATAATTAGAGATTATTCTCTCTTAATGTTGGTCCACACGATTTATTGTTAATACATTTTACTGAAACATTTTAAGTAAAATAGTTCTTGTGTAGTAAAATTGATATTTATATACGATCAGACTATCTCTGTACATCCTCAGTACAAGTTACATCCAGACTGATGAAGATGTTAGCCTCTCAAAGTAACATTATCAAACATGGAGGAATTGAGATGTGTGCCAGGACACCATATCATTCAAGGAAAGAACAGCATCATTCATTTGAGATGCTATTGCAAAGAAAGAAGCATCCACACCTTTTAAGGGGCAAGAACCAATATGCTGCATTAGTCGTAGCACGGCCAATAACCTGGGCCAGGGAAGAGCAACGCCAGGTATGGTGTAGATTACCTGTGCATTCAAAGTAAACGTCTAATCCAGGGACCTTACACTAAGCTGTACCTAATCAAGTTAAACAGACAGCAGCTCTAAAGAGCTGTAGGAGTTTTTACTGGACATGGTCAGTTCAGGAAACATCTAGCAAATATGGGAGTCGTGGAAGGCGACCAACGCTGTCGGTAAGGAACGTCATATTTGATTGCGTGATTCTGGAGCACAGAAGTAGAGGGCTCTTCGGAAACCAGGTACCAGGGGACGAAGAAAACAGGTACTTAGTGGAGAAAATCCTGGACCTCACAAGAGGTATAGGCTTCTACGAGCTACTCGTAGGACATAGCGGGCACAATAAACCAAGGATTGTCGTGCAAGGAAACCTTCTCCAAGGAAGAATCACCCCACTATAATCGAATCTCTGAATACCAATAATCTAGAGAGAAAATTACTTTACTCAACTTTAAATGCCATAAATGTCTAAATGTTATGAGTATTTTTTAATTTGTATGACGTAAATCAATTTAATAAGAGATGATTCATTAATGTACTGTAATATATAATTGGGTATAGCTTGACAAACTGCAATAGTTCTATTAGATCAAGGTCTTCTGATATACTTAGTCGCTTGCTTGTGTAGACCAAAGTTTAATAATGTCAGTAGTAGTCTTAAATTATTTCAATTTATATTTACTGACTCATTTAAACTTTCATCTTAAAGTATTTAGACACTGGCTTTTAATTAGAATAGACTATAAGGATGTTTTTCATAATAATTTATATACAAAAAAATAGTAAACATAAGTTTAAATCCATAAAAATTGGGTACACCGTTCCTATGAAATAAATACTGTTACTACGAATACAATTACTAAAATTTTTCCCTTTTATTTAGTTTCTTTTAGTTTCTATGACATGGTGCTTTGTTCGTTAGTTAGGCTCTTAGTTTTTAGGTATAATCTTTAAAGTAAATAAATGTATGAGGCGGAATGCTGAAAAAGACCTCTAGTGGCAGAAGTCAAGTTTTCAGTTGAAGCGTAATAAGGTAGTAAATATCAATAATCGGTTGTTTGCAGATTATTAAAGTTTATTTTCTCGTGAAGGTCTACAAGCTCATAGCAAGTACAGAATGGTTTGAAACCAGTGCCGGCTGGCCACATCGGCGATCGCTGAGGGTCCGAGCCCGGAAGGTTTCTGAAGGGTCCTCATGAATCATGACAATTCAGAAACCAAAAAATAAAATTGTAAAGATCAATATTAGCTACGGACAGTAGACAGAGGGTTTTTGAGGACTTTTTAATTACCGGTAGGTAAAAGGTAATACAGTAAGACCTCGATAATCTGGCACTCGATAGTCTGGCAGACCCGATAGATCGGCATCCATCATCTTGAAAATTGGCACTCATTAAAAATGGCAGTTTTTGTAATTATTGAGTGATTTAGGCCCAGTCTACACTGTCTGTTGGCTCCGCATCCGACACAAACAGTGTGTAAAAATCTACTGCGCAATAACCTTGTTCAAAACAAACATTTCAATCAACATTTCTCCTAAAAATCGAACCGATTCAGAACATCGTCCTTTAAAACGTTCCCGGTTAAAGGGACTGTTTAACACTACCGTTGCTGACAGATTTTTGTTGAACGTATTCCACTTAATGAAGATTATTTGAACAAATTGAAGTCTTTGGAAAAAGACACATTGAATTTTTTGTAAATAGTTGTTTGATTTAAAACCGCTTTGCACGGTTTGGAAGTGAAAGGGTTTCGAAGAATTTATGACAGACTGGAGTAAAAATAGCAAACCCCCACCACGTACTAACTAACGGAAGCCAACAACAAAGAGGAATGGAACCGTCCCTACCTTTCAGTTCACTTTTTATTTTATGTATTGTAATGTTTTTGTTTGTGTGTTGTAAAAACTCTGTAACAACCCAACAATAATATATATGTATGTATATAAAGTACATGTGCGTTAATTTATAGTTATTCCCTGTCTAAACCATTTTAAAGGAAGACCTCGATAATCACCGGATCCCCGAGCATGCTGGATTATCGAGGTCGTACTGTATCTCTAAATTGCATTAGCAACACTGGTCATTATATGCACTGAAGACTGATCAACCCGTCAGCATCACATGTTGCATAAGTCAAGACCTATTGTTTCAGTTAATGTTTTAATCAAGAATCAAGTTGGGAGTCTGAGTCTGATGAAGAAATCAACTCAAATCTGTGCAAAACGTGCAAGAAAAGGGAAAACTGCACATAGTGTTTATCCGCTGCATTTACTGTTTTGTACTATCATTTATCTCAGTCTGGCCTTTTAAACAATTTATATGCTGTTTACAAATCTGTGTTGGCTTTACCATGCACACGAATTTAATAAGAATGAATTGTGAGAAAGATTTGTTTGAAAACTTAGACAAAAATGAAGTAGGCTAGTTGATCAAATCGCCTCAACCAATGATGAACTCAGGCAAAAATTGGTGATTTAAATAGTGTTATCAAAACACGGTAACAAAAGGAACCCAGTAACAAAAGGAATACTTATAAGTATTCATTTCATTTAGCCTTTAGGTTTCCTTAGCAATTTCCTAATGCACAATATTAAACTTTGACTGAATTTTTTGTGTATTTTTTGGTACTTTTTTGATCAACTCCACAGAGAAATAAAAGGAAATTCATGTATTCATTTTACGTACGTTTTTTAGTGATTTAATAACGTACTATAATTAAAGTTTGAGTGAATTTTATGTGTAGGCCTATATTTGTTATACTTTTTTAACAACTAATTTAAATATTTGTTGTTTGGGGATTTTTTTTGTGGAAGAGGGGCCGCTATTGATTTTAGCCGACGGCCCAAACTCTTCCCAAACAGGCAATGTTTGAAACTATGAATAACTCAAAAATATTTAAGCAGTGACATCAGGCCTGATAAATGGATTTCTTGTCATTATGAGGAACTAACAGGCTCGACAAGAGGTCCCTTTCTACATTTTGCAACGACTTATCGAAGTCCTTGCCTCGAGCTATACTAGTTGCGCGCATGCGCGTATGAACCAACCTTGTACTTGACATTGACCTACAAACCAGTCGAGTACGGAGTCCCGACGTATCAACTACACGCAAGGAGCAGGTCAACAGCGTCCGTCGGCGACAAAGTTCTAGGCTCACTCTAATGTTTAATATTATGCCTTAAGCAAAACTAATTATATTATTTAATAATCGGTAATCGCGTATCGTCAGATTATAACAAGTCGCGCACTCGTAAATAATATTTAGCGGTAATAAGTTTAGTTCGGTCCCAAGCCTATCGTGTAAATATGGTGACTAGTGTTTAGATTCAGTTAAAGTGTAATACTTAGATATATATATAATTAATTTAGCGCTCGTTAAAAGCTGGCGGAATCGGATTTGGTGACTACGGCTAAAGGCAATCGGGTAAAATTAGGGTTGATAATTAATTAATTCCTCTGGGTTTGTGGCTAACGTCCATTTTGCATCGACAGTTACAGTCGCGCCTTCCATAAACTTACGAAGTCGATGCAAATACACGCTGATCAGGCTTTCCCGATTAACATCAAAGGGAAAACTGCTACAGTTTCTATAGTATTATATACCACAACTGTTTAAATTATAACTTACTGATTTTCCATACTGTCCTACTAGAACAGGTTTAATATAAACATGTTCACCATTTATGAAAACCAGCTTATAGGATCAAAAGTAACTACAAGGCTATCTTTATTAAAATCATATATACATTATGCTGAAAAGTCTGGATTTAATTACAGAAATGTGCATATGCAGATGCTTTTTTGTACATGCATTTATTGCCAAGATAATATATAGGCCTACACACGTCTTCACTAAAAAAAAGTCTTTATGGTGACTAATTTCTTTTCTTATTATTTTTTGGAAAATAATTGGTGCATTTACTGTATCATACAGCACTGCTAAAACAATAACACATTTCTCTGTTTAGGTCGCAATCATGCAAGGACAGTATTGATTAAGTGACGTGCTACAGTGATATCTGAGGTTTCACAATGGTAATAAATCCTTTACGTAGCACTGATTTTTGAAAAGGTCAGATTAAACTTTTATGAAAAAATAGTATTATTCCTATTTTAAATTTTTGTTAACTTTCTTAGGCATAGTCAGGAAGAAAATTTTCCAGTCACGGATATTCCCCATTTTTAAATATTAATTTGTATTGACCATTTAAAGGTATTAAAGATAGAAATAAAATCAGATTTTTCTAAAACTACAAAATATTTAAAAATCATTAAAACAGTAAATGATAGAGATCCTTGATATTTCTAGGAACACTACTATACCAAGATATGAAGTATACATCTTGACTGGTTTATTGTAGTTAAATTACAAATTTTAGATTTGACAGATTATATAATTCAGCAAAATTATCTGTGTGAATTGTCCAAACATTTTTTTTTTATATATAGGCCTACTATAGAATATTTTTGACTTATTTCATACAAATGACCTATTATGGTAAATACCCATCCTTGCAAGACTTATCATAGTATGGGTGTTTACCATAATAGGTTATGTGTAATGTGTATTATAAACACTAAAACATATTCCATTATGTTCCTTTAAAAAAATTGTTTGACTCCTCATACAGATATTTTTGCAGAGTTATTTAATCAGTCAAAACTAAAATGAATAATTTAACTACAATAATCCTTTCAAGATATAGCTTATATCTAGGTTTAATAGTGTTCTTAGAAAGATCAAGGCTCTCTATCAAGAAACTCCAATGTTTGGATACTGCTTTTGAGTAAAGTGCTGGAGTCGCCGGTCGCTTTCTCTTTTACTGGAGTATAGCCTTAAGCCAAATTAGTTGGCTATTTTCATCATCATGGCGTTTGAAACAGTTACACTTGCCATATTGGTGAATACTTGATGAGAAGTGCAATATCGTCTCGACGTATGTAGGGCAATAAATGAATCTCACGTTGAAGTTTACTAACATTAAACCAAATTTTGAAGGTACAGTAGAGCTGCGGTTATCCGAGCCCCGACTAACCGAGGTTGTTAAAAAGCAGGAAGTTTTAGACAAAGAAGGGAGGGGACGCAAAGGGAAGCTAGATGCGTCGTTAGAGTGAGTCTGTTATAACCTTGGTCTGTGGCTCGCTTGCCTTTACCTCCGTTACCTTAGTTGTTAGTTCGGACCAGCAGAGGAATTGATCGTTATGCTTTAAATAAACTGGTTTCGTCGCCTCATTCAAATAACCCTCTTCATACTTAATCATCCTGACAACGTCCGCAAGCTCACTCGAGAAAGGAAGGATACGTGCTTTAAGGAGACCGGCTATCGTCCGGGAATCGCAACGGTAACCAAAGCGAGGAGCCCGTCATATACACAATATTGGTATTTTTGCATCCTATATATTGAAGTTAGGAATTATGTTTCAATTCATAAAATAAAATACCTTTACAGCTACAAGTTTTGACATTGAACCTCATAAAGTCAGAGAGTCAGTGCAAGTAACACCATGTTAATGAGTTATCATTCTAGTAATGCTACTATCGCCTATCCACTGACTGTACTGGATATGGTGACCTAATGACTGTAGGAAAATACATAATTTTGTTATGTTTGTTTCTTGAAATCTTTTAATTTAAGCCTTTTATCTTGAATAAATATTTTATCTCCATGGGAAAAATATCTGAACCTCAACCTCTATTACTTCAATCATTCATAATAACTCAAAACTAATTAAAAACTGATTTGAATTATAAAGAATGTAGAAATATCTTTATCAAATTATTAGAAACTATATTGTGACATGAACAATCCTATCAAACTTCCAACAATGCCTAGCCTAATACTTTCTCTTCATATAGGCTACCACAGTCATTCCAAAACAGCAACGTTTAATAAGTTTTGTCATGCTTTCAAATTCATCAGGCCTGTGCTTGAATTTGACCAGCTTAAATAGGTCAAGTTAACATTTAGTTTAATGTTGATTTAATTTTTACTGTAATTTATCGGTAGTGGCTTCTCACCATATCTCTTTTGATATTTTCAACCTGCAGTAGTAGTCTAAGGGTGTAATTTAAGTTTTTCTAAATAAATTTATTAAAAATGTTTTTAGTTGTTTTACTGCTTTTAGTAATTATTCAGATTTTTCTTTGTGTACACATATTTTGTTGCTTATTTAGTTTTGACCATTTAACTTAATGATTTATAAATTAAATCTATTGAAGTTGCTTACCTGGCAGACGACCTTATAAAAGGTCATGCTATAAAGGTGGTATTTATTTTGGTTACTTTATTTTAGTTTTGTGTCTTTATATGTGTTATTAATGTTTGATATTGTTATTTTGTTTATTTCATATGTAAATAAGTATTTCATCATTTTCTTTTTGTAAACTTTAAAAATGTTTGTAATAGTAAACACACTATTATTATTATTAAAATTTAGTTTAAAAGCATTTTGTTAAAAGCTACTTTCATAAAGAAAAAGTAATTTGACCTGAATAGTTTTGTAAAAGTCTGTTTGCACATAATTCATCTAACGGTTTTGATAACTTTATTTTTGCTATTGTTATCTTTAACAGTAAGTATAAAAGCCTAAGTCTGAACTGACTAATCACCGTAACTCTCAAACAGTTGAACCAATTTAAATAAAATTTGTTAAAATGGAGGAAAAGTGGAAAATCTCTTCGGGGGGCTTTTTTATAATTATCGTAGCCATAATTATCTTTGGTCACTTAAGCTAAAAACATGAAATGTTTAACACTATACTCAAATGTTCTTTTTACTATAGTAATGTTCTTTTCATAATGAGCTAAATTTCAAAATAGCGAGAATGTGTAAATCTCTTCAGAAAACCCATTATTATGTCTCCATAACCTTTTAAGCTGGAAACTAGAAATTCGGTAATTAGTAAAATTCTATTTATGTAATAAGACAAATGAAATAGATTTTCGGGTATCGACAATATGATAGAGAAAAAAGTGGAAAACTCTTCTACAAAAGTCATAATGTCTCTATAGTATTGAGTTGTAAATCTGAATTTTAGTAGTAAAATTCTTTATATTGATGATAAGGATATAACAAATTGTTAGAAAGAGATATACCATGACTTGGAGCACATAATACTAGACAAAAGTTTAAAAGTAAATTTGGTAAATTTTATTGTTTGATTTTTAGACATTAATATTTCTCAGAGAAGAAATTGGGAATTCTTATTTTGTTTAACGGGAAAGCTAGGTGTATGATACATATCTGTAGTGTAGGTTCCAAATAAGCATGATGTTGCTTACAAAATGTAGCTGTTTTGCTTTGGCTCATTCCATCTTCTGCTTGCTTAGTTTTATCATGTATATAAATTTTTGTTGTTTTTTAGTTGCATACCGTGCATATGTCAGACTCAAAAATACTTTTTACTTATTATAAACTTCTGAAAAAATGTAATTAAGCATTCTAATTTGTCATATTTAAATCCCAACTATTTGGACAGATCACCTACTTTTGTATTCATAAAAGTAATTATTAGATAATAATGTCTTTAATAAAAAGGCTTAAAACAATAAGTTATAAATCCTAAAACGCAATACACAACGCAAAAATGCTAACTAGACATTTTTAATACAGCAGAGAAGTTTTATTGTTAGCTTGTAATTCCATAATGTAATGTAGATGTTTTTTCAAAAACAAAATATATCAATGACACAATAATAACAATTATCATGCTCCTTAATAGCCTAACCAGAAATTAAAAACTCTGTAGGGGAAGATAGGGTACCTACAAAGAAACATGTGAACAATGAAACATTAAGTTAAAATTTAATGCTACCATGTAAATTCCTATGTTATAAACAAACAATCCTCAAATTATAAAGTGATTATGTTAATTAGTTTATAACTATGATACAGATTAATTCTTAACCTCACTTCGGGGCACAATAAAACACAGTTGACTGGGGTACGGTGAAACATGTTACATTGTACCCCATTCCTTCAGTCTCTTCTAAATGTTGTGGTTTTGAGGTATATAACTGAAACTAAACTGTGTTATATAATTGTTATGGAAGTAGCCCAATTTGTTTTTGTTTCAATTGCCAACCTAATTTATAAATGACAAGCAATCAACATCGAAAGACTGACAAAGGCAGCGTTTTAGAAGGTGATATGAAAAATCCAGTTTTGAAGGTAATGAAAGGTGAAAGTGTTGCCAAATGCAGGAATTTAAATTACATTAGCCTCATCAGTTATTTAAAAATGTATAAAGCCATGTCACAATATGAACATGAAACTTCAACATTGCAAATTCAGCCAAACTCTTCTTTCAATATATTGTTTCCAATGGAATTA